>UNPT01000015.1:0-282339 GCA_900536445.1 Hymenoscyphus occultus | reverse complement strand
TTACTATGGACTTTTGCAGCTTTCCAAAGGACAAATCAGGATACGACAACGTCTTTGTAGTAGTTGACCGACTCTCAAAACAAGCTATTTCTGTCCCTTGTTACAAGACAGTTACAGCAGAAGAGATGGCTAGGCTCTACATCTGTTACGTGTATCGCTACTATGGCGCTGCTGAGTCTATTGTTTCAGACCGCGGAGGACAGTTTATTTCAGCATTCTGGAAAGAATTTAACCGTATACTTGGAACACAGCTTAAACTATCTACTGCCCACCACCCCCAGACAGACGGACAGACGGAAATCATGAACCAGTATCTAGAACAGAGACTACACCCGTTTTTCAGCTACTACCAAGACAATTGGGCGGAGTTACTGCCAATGATGGACTACGCACAGCTCACCCTGCCACATGAGTCGCTTAGCTATATAAGTCCATTTGAAGTACTTTACGGATACACCGCGCGTACCTCTTTTGACTAGGACACGCCAATGACAGCCCCTTCGGATCAGATAAGTGTAGAGAAAGCTAAAGTACTCGCTACTCGTATGAGGGATGCCCAGGATATAGCTAAGCGACAGCTCTTGTCGGCACAGTAACGTATAGAAGCGTCCGCAAACAAACACCGACGTCCAGTAGACTTTGTAGTAGGGGATTTTGTCTGGCTTGCAAAGCGACACCTACGTACAGAGAGGCCCAGCCGAAAGCTCGACTTCCCAGGAGCTGGCCCATATAAGATTATCTAGCAAGTAGGCCACGCTTTTAAGCTTCAACTACCGGATTCAATGAAAGTACACCCTGTCTTCTCCCCGGATAGACTACGCAAGGCTGCCCAGAACCCTGTACCGGGACAAATTAACCCAGAACCACTACCTGTTAATATTACAGGTAATGACGAATAGGAAGTTCAGAACATCCTTGCAAACAAGGGCCGCAAGCACCTATACTACTGTGTAAAGTAGCTAAATAGAGACGAGGACTTACAATGGTATCCTGCGTCTGATTGCAAATACGCCCCTCATAAAGTGAGAGACTTCCACTTAGCTAACCCAACTCGACCTGGCCCGCTAGCTCTCTTAATGGAATGGTTGAAGGCTTGGGAGGATGGAAGGGACGATTACGATGATTTAGACAGTGATTTGATCATGGATACACGGTCGAGGACGACCTTCTTTAAGAGGGGGGGTACTGTTACGGAGTTGGAGGAACTAGGGTCAGATCACGTGTAGCATAGCACGTGCATGCTACGAGGAATCCTGTATATAAGCTCTTGTTCCTCTGGAACTCTCTTCTCTCCTTACTTAGTTGTTCGCTCTTTATAGCAGTGTTCGGTTTGACTCAGTATTCATTACAGCAAGCAGTGGTTCACTCCACACGTTCACAAGAATAATTTTAGTAACTAATATAATTAGTAGTAGAAAATATAGAAACTAGTAAAAGACGCCGACTACTAGTAAGCTATAACCTATAATTTTGTTTAAAGATACTATAGGACTAGTAGCCTAGTTATTTATATCTATCTAACTAAAAAGTACTTTAGGGTTTGTCCAAAAGCAGGCTCTCCTTCTTCTCTATACCCTGTAGTATAGCCTCGTTTCTATAAACCCCGACATCTGAGGCACCCCCTTAGCTTCTTTTGCTCTACTAAGGGCTATTCTAGAACCTAACTACGAGTCGGTTGGTTGTATTCGATAGACGTTAAATAGACATAAATAAATAAATAAAACTAAAAAGTACTAAATATTATAATATCTAGAATTTCTACTATAAAAAGCTTTTAATAAGTAAATCTTTAATAATAACTAAATTTTTAATAATAACTAAATCTTTAATAGTAATAATAGTAACAAATTCTAATAGTTTAGATTTCTAGTAAAATTAAACTATTATATATATAGGTTTAAACTTTCTATTATTTACTTCTAATAAACCTTTAATAGTAAATAGATATTTAATAATAAGAATAATATTAAATTCTAATAATTTAAATATTACTAGAATTAAGCTATAATATATATAAATTTAAGCTTTCTACTATTCGCTCTTAATACTATACTTTACTACTAATAAACTTTTATACTTAGCTTCTTAGTCTAGTAAACATTCTTTCTTAACCTCTCTTTATAAGTACTTCTTATTCTTATAGGTCCTAGTCGCTCCTTTTAGTTCTAAAGTATTAGGGTTTTTATAGACCTTAACTATATAATAAGAGATAGATATAGAGACGATTAAGAAACCTAGAATACCTTAGAAGGAAGTTAGTAGTATAATAAATTAAGAATTCTAATAATATTAGAAATAATTAATACTAATTTTAGTAATATAGGTTAAAGTAATTTAATATTCTATAAATTAAGATTTACTAGTATTTAATTAGTAAATCTTATTTATTTAATCTAGTAAGGGCTTAAACTTTACTAAAGGTTAATAGTTATACTAAGATTACTTTTAAGTAATAGTACTTTTATAAGAAGAGGTTAGTAAAGCTTTAAGAGTTATTAACCTCTAAGTAAGAGATTTACTTAGGTTTATATATTTTAAGATATTAAATAAGAATAGGTTTTAGTATTTATAGTTATATTCTATAAATACTATTACTATTTACTATTATTTTTTCTTTTACTATTAGTTTTATAATATTAATTTATAAAAACTCTAGTAAAAATACTATTCTATCTAAGTAATTTAAGCTATAGTTTTTAAATCTTATATAAGAGAAGCTTATCTAGAAACCTAGCTAAAATAGCTTAGGACTATCTCTAAGAAGTAGCTACTTCCTTAAACGTTTTTTTAAAGGTAGTAGTATAAGTCTTATAGTACTTACTTATTATTTTATTTTATTTAAAAGATATAACGTAATTAGTAAACTCTTAAAGGAATTCTTTAGTAAAGTTATAGTAGTAATAGTATAGACTTTTATAATAGGTCCGCCTAGGGGTTTCGCTTATTTTAGAGGGTATTATTCTTAGAAGGTAAAGGCGAATAAATTATATAAAGTAGATCTAGAAGATATATATAATTTAGAGAATATAGATTATATTATAATATATATCCTAGTAAGTTTTTAAAAGTTTTAAAATTTTATAAATTTTTAATATTCCTACTAAAAGTATAGTAGTCTATAATACTATAGACCGGGGGTCCATAGTGCTATAGACTCCCGTGCTCCTACTAGGAAAACAGGAACTTAAGAATATAACTATACTTTACTATAGAACAACCACGCTTCTAGGGCTTTAGCCCTTCTATAATATCGTACTTTAGTATACTCTCAGTAAGTGCATCGACTTTTTATATGCCCTAGGGGAACTATTATTTAACAATATAAGGAGGGGCAGAAAATGAGTTTTTGTATACGTCGTACGCTAAGACATAACCCCACCATCCTACCTCACCGTCGCAGGAACCGACATTTTAGCCCTTCATAGATTATAATAAGGAAACGCCTTTATATTGTATAAAAAGTTAATGCACTTACTAAACATATACTAAAGTACGATATTATAGAAGGACTAAAGCCCTAGAAGCGTAGTTGTTCTATAGTAAAGGGTGCTTATATTTCGAAGTTCCTGTTTTCGCACTTTTTTTGATGTTCTCGCTACCCGCCTTTTTAACACAGGTTACTAATATCGCTGTAGATCTAGAACACGCAACGCAGCCCAAGACAACCGCATCGAAGAGACCATCATTACCCACCTATTGACGAGCAGCTGTAATGACACAAAGATTGCTTAGGGGAGAACCCCCATATTCACAACCGTTGTAGATCCGGCGTGCAACGGTTGAATTTAGGTTGAGACAGTACTAATACAGTTGCGAAGATTTACGGCGGTTGTAACAGGAACTCTGGACAACCTTAGAGGCAACCCCCCATTTTAAAATCCGTAGTACTACCATTGAAGGAAGTCGTAACCGTTGTAAGCTTTTGCAATCGTATTAATCTGATACATCTGTTACACGAGGGTTGTATTGTACAGCGGTTGCAGAAATGGGGGTTTTCCTCCAAGGTACCTACGATTTGGATGCATTTATATCTGCTGCTTGGTTGGAATGCAATTGCTATGAAGAGATCCCAAGGCTTGCAAGGTTCATGCTATGAAATGTTCTCAGTGACCTCCACGCCTCTGAAGAGCCACGGTATATATTTATACAGTGACTAAAGAGAAATAAGAACCGAAATTTGAGCTTGCCATCTGGTGCCCGTACCTACATAGGTAAATATCCTTTGGGGTGTTGTGACGCTACCTAACAACACAAAATGGCAAAAACAATTCTTCGAGAAACAATGAACAGACCAAAATAACCACGATAGAAAGTTGAAGTAAAAAAAATTCATTGCTGATCCCTTTGGTATTTTACAAATCCATATGAGCTTCTGATCTTCGTATATATCCTCAACATGCGAGTGTCCTCCCCAGAAGTACGAGTGTCGCTCACTCGATTGCACACTCGGTTGCACAGGATTGGCTGCCATATGCACCCGTAATCCTCTAAATCAGAGTGGTTTACTTTGGACTCGATCTGGCCGTATCTGGAAAGCGAGGTCTGACAAATGCTCCAAGTCCTTTCCGCAGTCAAGACCTCCACTGTGACTGGGCCGTATCGCTCGAATGATGCAAAAGCATCGTCGCCCAGTCTATTTAGACGCAACCGAGTTTCCGATATCCAAAATCCAGAGAAGGTCTCATCCGGGTGCCGCTCGTGACTCCAGTAACTCCTGATGCCCATGCTAAGATTCCATAGAAATACAGTATTTCCTCAGACCCTCTTACAATGCCTTGGTTATTCAGTTGGTCTTCTACCCTAGCAAAACGGACTCAATCTGGCTCGGTACCAACCCAATACTTCATCCATCGATTTACGGTTGTGGCTCCGTATCGAACCACACTTCATCCGTCGATTTACGGACAGCGGAATTTTTGAATGGAAGGTTGGGCATGCCGTCTTCGGCTTTCGAGTTGTAATGAAAGACTCCGCGGTAGTTATAGCTCACTTCTAATTCGGTGTGCTTAGTCCATGGTACTTCGTAGAGGACAAATAAAATGATCACACTGTTGAGATGGTCAGTATAAACAACCGAAGAGTTGAAGGTAGTTGACTCACGCAAAAACTACCGAAAGCGATAAACAGCGTTGAGCCCTTCGTGTAGGACGCCAGCCTTTGGAGGAGAATTCTCTCAGCATGACGGATGTGAATGTAAGGTAGTTCTGTAAAAAAAAAAAAAGATATGTAAGGTGACCCGAAACGAATTCGGTCTAGTTGGAGAATGAATGGAATCGGATGACGATTCTAAGTTGAAAGAGGTTGGAAATGTTTCTTTAAATGATTGTACAACCTGCGAGCCTTCCAGAAGTGCTGGTAAGAGAAGTCATCAAATCTGGGGGGCCATGCCCATTCTTAAACTTGGAAATACCAAGGCTTCGCCCACCAGGACGTCACAGCGAACATGCATTAAAGACTAACGGGGACATTTTTGTCTTTTTGTCGAACCGAGAGAATCATAATGTGGTATGATTGGCTCAATGCTGAAACCGAGAGCGTTGGTGGTTCCTCTTGGCTGGGTTAGGGTTGCCTGGTGAAACGGTAGGAAAGGATAATGCTATCCGCGGGCATCGCCCGGATCTGAGGGAGGCCATCGCGAGGCACCCATTGAGACAGAACGGACGATTCGCACCGGGTTGTTCCCAGATATGACGGGCTAATTTCCATAGATTGAGAACATGATGAATTAAATTGGGCCGGCGTCTTGAACGAGTTTGTATGGAGCTGACTGTTATATTCATATACGAACTACCTATGCTATGGAGGTAAATTCATGCTTATCTGACCTTCTGAGTGAGTTCATCGCAAAGTTATAATTGACACCAGAAGCCTCATTTGGGGTGCCGTGCCTGGAAATTACGCCACTTCCCTCTTTGCATTGAAGAAGATATCATATGTATTCTATATATACATATGTACATATGATTGCCGAGGAGGATCCAAGGGGCTACCACTGTATTGATCGATCGGCGGTGCTTGTCTCCGTATTATGCTTCTCCTTCTAGCAGACCCTCATAAGGCTGATGATTCGGCTGGAAGGGTCCTCTGGAAACTCTTCCTCCCGCACATGAGCACGACTGTGCTTGGCCGTTGCCGTTTAGTAGGGTAAGTATCATCAGACGATCCGTTTGACTCACTACTCCAATTCCAAGCCAGTGGATATTAATGATATATTACAAATATATCGGTTTTTATATGTTATAGTATTCCAAGTATTGATTATTGTGCTTTCCAGGATGAAGCCAGACGACGTTGATGGATAGGGTGGGGTATGGTACCTAGTGCTTGTTTTTGTGTAGCAAGAATGTAGTACTTGTGCAGGTGTGGTCGGTACGAGCGCGGAGTAATCATTACGCGCACGTGACGCGCTGCAGAGATCCGGTCCTCCGGAGTATCCCTCGCCGTCGGCAATATTCAATATTCGGACAAGCTTCGGCCACTCTCGGCCTCGGCAAAGACAATCTTATCGATAAGACCTTTTCCTTTCGGCAACCTAATCCAACCCTTATGGAACCCCCACACTCGCGCCAGAACAAACATCCATCTCCGTCCTGTCATCCACTCCACTTCACAGGATGAATCTGGTCGCAAGCACCGATGCGAGCAAACTGCGCAAGCCAACTTGTCGCACTCTCCCCTTAATGCCCTCCTGAATCGCCTCTTCCATTGGCACAAGTGCCACCCTCCAATCTCGCCATTTCCGCAATGGCCGCGGATACTTCTCACCAACAGCCTGCCGAAGGTCCCCATGAAATCCCCGCCAGCCCGTCCTCCTCAGGCGCAAAGCATCTACGCATGCGAACGAACACGGCCGAGATAGATAGCACAATCATTCATCCTGGCTCCGTCAAGATCAATGTTCAGGGGGCCTTCATCGTCGACCAAGACTCCGTGTCTCCCAATGGCAGAAACACACATGGTGGGAGTCATGATACAAAAGACATTCGATTGCCTAATCATACTGCTGTTGTCAGTCATATAGCAGTGGATGTACGTTTTCGGCCATCCCCCTGCTTCCAATAATATCGGCTAACATCCTGTCAGATAGGGGGATCTCTTGCCAAACTGGTTTATTTCTCCCGCGAACCGCATTCTCGTGAACCCGGTGGACGATTGAATTTCATGAATTTCGAGACGGACCGAATCGATGACTGCGTGGAATTCATGAAACAATTGAAATTAGAGCAACAGAAACTCAATGGCTCCCGACCTGGCGCCTTGTGTGTTATGGCTACTGGTGGAGGAGCGTTCAAATTCTATGACAAAATACGAGAGGCGTTGGGAGTAGACGTTTTGCGAGAAGATGAAATGGAGTGTTTGATAATTGGTACCAATCCGTACACACTAGTTCAAATACCACACTTTTACTAATCCGGAAAAACAGGTTTGGACTTCTTCATAACTGAGATTCCACGAGAAGTGTTTACGTATAGCGAAACAGATCCGATGCACTTTACAGATCCCCGATCTGATATCTACCCATACCTTCTTGTTAATATTGGCTCTGGAGTAAGCATGATCAAAGTCTCAGGGCCCCGAGAGTATCAACGTGTTGGAGGAACGTCTTTAGGAGGAGGAACACTCTGGGGTCTTCTATCCCTTCTCACGGGCGCCAGGACCTTTGACGAAATGTTAGGAAACGCCGAGCGAGGAGACAACGTCAAAGTCGACATGCTCGTCGGTGACATCTATGGAACCGACTATGGAAAAATTGGTCTCAAAAGCAGCACAATCGCTTCGTCCTTCGGAAAGGTCTTCCGCATGAAACGAGAAGCCGAGCAAGAAGCAGAAGACAGCGGCGGTCTCACAAACGGCGACAACGCATCCGCCTCTTCATCCCCAGGTTTAGAAAGCGAACACAAAGCTCCTCCTGAGCCACCGTTCTCTTCCCCTGATATATCTCGTTCCCTACTTTACGCAATATCGAACAACATCGGACAAATCGCATATCTCCAATCCGAAAAACACTCTCTATCCACAATTTACTTTGGTGGATCTTTCATCAGAGGCCATCGACAAACCATGAACACTCTCAGCTACGCTATCAAGTTTTGGAGTAACGGCGAGAAGAAAGCTTATTTCCTAAGGCATGAGGGGTACCTTGGTGCCGTGGGAGCATTCTTAAAGCGACAACCACGGAATTGGGGGCGAAGAGGGAGTTTTGAGGAAGGCGTCGGATTGGGCACGGAAGCCAGGGCAGAAGTGCGAGCTTCTGCTTCTGGAGAGGGTGGTGTATAGACCTGGGCGGTTTTGTTTTGTTCCTGGAGGCTGGGTAGAAAGAACGAAAAGTATGTTGATACATTTTACCATGGTTCCGTTAAGAGAGGGGGGAGAGATTTGGGACTTTTCTCTTGCTTTTTTTTTTTTGGCGTAGTAGGTATACTTCCAGATGTTTTGACAAAGGTTCAGTAAACCAGTCAGGTTAGATATTAGAAATAGGAAATAATTCTGGAGAGAGATTTCGAGATTTATGGTCTTCTATTTAAAAAATGCATGAATATTCCATGATGCTCGAGTCAGTTTTTCGTCACACTCTGGTGATAGAAGACTTCTACTTTAGATCTGAGAACCAAATTCGCAGCTCATTCCACACTCACAGATCACGTCATGTCACAAGAACCATCAAAATATAGCAATCTCCATTTATTCATAAGAACAAACCGTGCTAAGCGACCATCAAACAGTTTGAACAGTAAGATAGAAAGCCATCACACCCAGATTTTGCCACCGTAGTATCTTACACATATTAAGCTAACACAGAAATGAAGAGCAAAATGTGATGCACATCGGTTTTCCCACCCGTGCTCATACCATATGCTTAAAAATCATCTCTAGACAAACGCCCCATTTCATACTCTCCATGCACCAGTTTTCATTATCCCGTCCAGGTTTTGGACTAGAACTCCAGTATTCATTTCTCATCATCCAAACGCCCGTACAATCGTTGTTCGTGAGAAGCCAGTAGAGTCTAGGAAAGGAAAATCGTGAAAAGTAGATTCGTCACAGTCGTAAACTCGGAGACTCGAGAAACTAGAATTAAACCTTCTCAAGAATCCATCATGCGAGCAAGTCGGTCAAAGGCGGATTCCTCAATGTCAAATTGAACTTGTTCTGCTTCGACCTCATCGTCCTCCTTTTCTTGGGTGGGCTCTTCGGTTAGCAAATCGCGTTCCGCCATGCTCATTTGCCGGTCAAAGTTGTAGCCGTTATCCAGATCAAAGTCGTCCTCGTCCTCGTTTTGATTGCGATTGTTTTCCTCATCGTTCTCGGAAGTCAAGTCTATAAGTGGAGGCATGGGAGCGTCAACGGAGTTGCGATCGTTTCCATCATCGCTTTCGGAAGTCAGGTCTATTACCGGATGCGTGGGGACGTTCACAGAGTTGCGAGCACTTTCCTTCAAGTCAAGAGCTCCAAAAGCAGCATCAAGATCATCGCCCATGGGTTCAGGAGATCGAAAGCCTGCCAATGCCACATTCCGCATACCGCCATACGAAGAGCCATTTTGATCCCCGCCGGAGTGGTTGTATCCGATTCTGTCGATATCGACTAGTCCGCCGTAGGGGCCAGCCTATTTACCTTATTAGTAAAGAGTTTCATGACACTACACATTACCATTTCGAAGAGAGAGAATGACTTACCGCTCCATCCTCAGAGCCATAATCACCATGATCTTCAAAGAAGTCGATTTCTTGACCTCTGTGCACAATAACACCATCCTCCCTACGAATGTAATCCTGATTCGCTGGCTTGGCTCCACCAACTTGACGATCATTTTTAAATGACAGAGGCACGAAACCCAAGTCGGCCAAATCCTCAGACGTGTCGACCCCAGTTGCAATTCTGCCCAACACCTTCTCAAAGAGCCAGGGAAAAGAGATGAGAGGCATATATTCTGGCTCCATTCTTCGTACGGGTATTGTGACTCCGTGTTCAGTAACTCTGGTCGCTCTGCATTCGGCCAGGGCGATGTCAAGTTCTTCCTTGGTGACTCTGTACATACTAGCGACAAATGGTCCCAGAACTCCATAATCAGACCCGCCTGCTGCTTTGATGCAAGCTGCGCGGTATGTGTCTTTGAGCTCATCTGCAACTCGTCCTATCGCTTCTTGCTGTTTGTAATCGCTACCCACGCGCGGTTTTGAGAGAACAAAAGTTGTCCACACCTCAAACTCAGTCCGAATATCGTGCTGCGACATAATTTGACGCATGCTATAGTCATAAGCGGACTTGAGTTTTCTAGCAGCCGCCATAAGCGAGTCATCGATTTCGTACGCTGCCAGAACTCTTCTATCAAACGGCAGGTCGTATTTTGGTTTGAACGCGATACTTTCTACCTTGTCATATAGCTTACCAACGATTTTAGTGGATCTGTAGTAGAGTTCCTTTGGTCTGTGTCTACTTTCCATAAAATGTGGCCATTTTCGTGGTTTTAATCTCTTAGGCATCTCTGCTGGGTAACCTGTCTTGACATAGTCAACAGCTTTGGAATGCAGTTCAGCAAGTTCGATACCTAATCCTTGTTAGATCAAAAATCTTGATGAATTGAAGGGATACTCACATGTTGGGTTCTTGACGCCGAGGTTATCGGATTGTGCCTGGTGAGCGAGGGCGATCGAAGGCAGTGAATCATTCTTCATGTAACGCACAAAAAACTTCATCAGGTCCTCAACTTCCACGGGATTTTGTTGCACTCGAGGGGGAGGCGATGAATAGTTCATTGGGGTGGCGTTCCATTCTCGTGGCCGAAGACTTTTATCCCAGATCACGAAGTAATCGTCGCCATCTAGGTCACCGCCTGAACACATGCTTGGAATATCTCTATCACCCGTTGAAGGAAAAACGACAACATCACGAAGGTGACGAAGAGAGGGAGCATCAACCGCCCGAACGACTCTGAGGTCTCCAGGGTGAAGTGAGGGGTTACGGCCAACAAGGCAGATGCCTTCAATCACAGTGTAAATGGGATTTTTTGGATCGCCTCCTTTCAAAGGAACCTGGATGAATATTTCCGGGAGTTCTTCAACCGACAATTGCATACCTTGACCAACCGTTGGCTGATGGTAGCCCTTTAGAGTCGAGGTCTCATCGACACATCCAAGGACAAACGCTCCATCTTCGATAACGATTTTGGCTTTTTCTTTCAGCAACTTGATTGACCAAGATCTCCATAGATGTAACAACGAAACTACAAATGGATCCTGGGTCTCCATGAAGCCGCTGTGGACCATTTGCGCGATGTTGATTGTCATTTGATTTTCATCGATGTAGCGCAAAAGAAGCCCCCTTGCTAAGACATCATCTTTCATAGCGCTTTCATAGTTAATGAGTTGTTCCGTCATTAAGTCCAGGAACGACTCGTCTGGAACCCCGAGGCTCGATAGGATGGTAATTGTTTGCCGGTTTAGAGTTGCGCAAGAGTAGTGTGAGCATCTGATAATTTCAAGACCATTGTAGGTTGCTGTAAATTTCTGCTGGCTCTTGCGAATGTGAACTTGTCTATCGACCGCATCGGGAGAAGTTACAAGTATCCCTTTGCAGCCGCCTAGCCGAAATTGAAACGCGGACGGGGTAGTAGCTGCCCGTATACCCAACTCATGGGCGATCATTTGGGCGAGGAAGGGAGAGATCTTTCCGACTCCATCAGTAAATGTGAATCCATTTCTCTCAATATCCGGAATTGCCACAACGGTTGGAGCTGAGAGTCCATTGATAGCCCGAGTAGTCGAGAAACACTGACCCAGTCTAGCTGCGTACTTGGCTGCAACATTGATGTGAGAAAAACTCCCCATCCAATCGCGAATTTGACCACAAGTGAGTTCATCTGTCTCGCAAAAGAAGTATGCACCGTTCTCCCGAAACTGAGAATTTCCAAATGCGAGAAACTTAAAGTGTCGCTCGCCGATTTGTATGCCGTTAAACAATGTTCTGTATACCCGACTAAACAACTCGTCATTCAGCTCATTCTTACAAAGGTGGATCTTGCCATCTATGCCATCGGATTAGCCTCTTTCTCTTTGAATCAGAAGTGCTAAGGACATGACATGAGAATTGGGTCAATATTTTGACTTACCTAAGAGTTCATCTGTAAATTGCACCCGGAGGAATCGACCTTGGTCGTTCTCTTTGGCATAATTTCTAAGCACTCTATTGGTGGTTTCCACGGTAGGTGAGCTATAGTGAACGGTGGTTGGAGTGACCGTGGCCTTTCGAGCAAAGGCACAATAGTGGGGAATGTCGGTTTTGGCGTAAAACGAAAGAATCTGGTCGTCTTCGAAAATAGACATTGGATCGTAGAATCGAATTCCCATCTCTGCAACCTTTTCTAGAATATTTCGTGCCTTGGTGGCATCTTTTGAAGCTATCCCTGCCAACTTGGCGACAAAAGACCTAGAAACATTATACTCGTTTATGGCCTCCCGAGATATGCAAACCTCCAATTGATATCTAATTTCGAAAGGAAGATAAAACTCCGCTAATTTCGCGTTCAAGGTAGTACTTTTGGGGGTATCAATCATATCCCAGAGTTCTGAGGGCCGTCCAGGGGTAACGTAGAGCTTGTTGATAGGTACAATCTTGATGTTAAAGTCCTGAAGAGCGTCTAGTATCTTGGCAAAAGAAGTCGCAGTTCTTGTATCAGAAGGAAACTCAAAAAGATAAGTTGTCCAACGTCCTGTTGCTTTGGTTAGTATAATAGCTTTTTGAAAGAACTATAACAATACCTATGTCTATAACTGGCATTGTCTTGTGAAGTGCAATGACAGAGGTGGAGTTCAAGTCAGGATCGTACACAATATCAGTTTGTCTGTACCAAGTATTCGAAAACTCAGACCAGACCAGTTCATCTGAGTGAATGGTTGAACCCTCACGCTTGCGATAGAATTGTGGAGGGCAACCAAGTTGCAAGAGAAGTTGAAAGGATCGGTTGGATAAGTTCAGACGGTGAATAACATTGAGATGTTCAAAGGATACTTGGAACATGTATCGGTTGGTACGATCTAGTTTACCAACTCTGTTAAAGCTGACATATTCAGATGTGTGTAGATCCTTGTGTCTAGGGTCCTTGTGTTCAACCCCAAACTTAACAGTGAGTCTTCTTCGACGAAAATCCACAACAAAAGACGGGTGTGTAACGGTCTGAAGTTGCATCATTGTCTCTGGATTCTCCATTAAGCCAAAGTGCAATTTGCTAGGATTCATATGCATGGTCTTGTCAAACCATACTCGAGGTCTGGCGGGACTCTGCATTTTTCCATCGCTCTGGTCGTCCTTTCGAATTTCAAGTCCAATTGGGTATCCATTTCCTCCATTGGCTGGTTTGATGAAACAAGTACCAGTGTACCAGAACTCCTCGGTTGGAACAGGGGAGAAAATGATCCTCCCAGGGCTTTCACCATTGGAGCGGCGATCTTCACGGAAGATTTCAATTCGCGAAATATCGCCGTACTTCTCAAATGTGTTAAAAATATCCTTGGTTGTTGTTTCATCCTGAAGGCGAGAAAGCCTGATAGCGAGCTCTGGCCATGCCTTCCAAGCATTTGGATCGCCATTATAAAAGGCAGAAGATGCCTGCTGATATCTTCTTGGACGACGTGACATTTTGAATTTTATTTGTTTGTAACTACAATGAGGAGAGTCAGTCTAAAGAACATCAAAGAGTGCTGGGTGTTACAAATACCTTTTGCTGAAATTGTTTGTATCAGGTCAGATGGCAGTTTGAAAGTACCAAGAGAACAGGTTCCAAGGGGTGCTACCTTCTGAAGCAGGGATGTTGATTGGGGCAATTGAGGAGAGTACAATGAAAAGGAGATTGTGGGACAGGTCGTAGTTTAGCCTCTTGAAGTCAGGACAAGAGGTGGAGAAGATGTTTGGTCTACTATCTATGATGAAGCAAATTAGCTTAGGTAAGGATAGCAAATCTCGTCAAGTGTGAAGGTGAACACCCTTGCAGGAGGACTTGAAGACTTCAGGATTGGTAGAAGCTGAGAGGAATTAGTGAAGGACTTACCTTTTGAAGGAAGTTGAGGTTTCGTTTTGTGTCTGATCGGAAGACCAGAGCAATTGTGAAGATAGTGCGGGTATGGATGGGGTGGGGGATCGGTTTGACTTATGCAGCCAACCGATCTCCTGTCTGTAGGACAAACAAGAGCAAGCTGACTGGAAGCAACGCGACCACCACAAGGTCAATTGTCTGCAATTGTAATGATTGCCATGCGAAGTTTGATTAGTTCAAAGCAGAAGAGAGCCAGCTCAGCGTAATGAGGTTGTCGGTCGCCAACGGATGGGGTTGCGCCCGCAGAGAGGCAGAGGTGGTGAAAGGTAGAGAAGAGATCGGAGGATGCGATGGATGGATGGTGGGGTTGATATTTTTTGTTAGAGGGAATCGCGTCGTTGGCACGAGTGCAGGTGACTGACTGCCAGACAGGGATTCTGTCGGCGGCTTTTAACTTGGAGGTAAGCCGATTGGCCAGGCAACTGTAGTTGACCTGAGCTGTACTAGTTACCATTTTCAGCACTCCAGTCAGACAGACTCTGAAACTGTGGTGTCAAGGTGTCAAAGTACTGCTTATATGCACGCTTCTCCCTGCCATAAATCTGAATAGTGATTGCTGGTAGATGTAAGATTAAGAGTAGAGAAATTTACAACACATGAAAAAGAACAAAACAAGAATCTCGTCTGAAAGAAAATTCATGCTTCAGCTTATGTGACTTTTATAGCACTGGACGGTAGATTGATGGTTCAGGCTATTTTGACTGCTTCAAGATTGTTAGTTTGCTGTGATTACACTTGTACAGTACTTGTATAGCGAATATCTCTTATGCACTTTTTGGCCTGATTCATGGTAAAACTCACTTATATTGCTTCTGGTTTTGCTCGTCCTACATGAGTAGTCTGTTATTTTCACCTTTACCGTCTCAGCTAATCGATTCTTATTTCAAAATGAAAAGACGCAGTAAAAGTAGTGATAATATTTCATTTATTAAAGCTTTTAGGAGTTAAAAAGAAATTCCTTATCATCGTGTAGTATCCACTAACTAGATGTTGTATGAAATGGCCTGCCATTACTAAAAGAGTTCTACTATGCAAGAATTTCGAGAATAATTAGCAATTACAAGCTCACTTATCTAATACATCAAGCATTCTCTATTGACTTAATGTTTACATACAGCTAACCTATATAAAATAAGAAGTGAATTCCTGTTTTCTTATGCCTCGTTAAAGTACTCACTAACTCATGCAGTTATATAGATAAAAGACCTTGTAATAAAAAAGGCAAGTTTTATTTTACTAACGCTGACTCCCCTATAACTTCTCAAACTTCCTAGATTAGAGTTGTCGTTCCATTCTAAGCGACGCAGGAGTTCTCTGTGCCACAGTATGCAAATTCTTTCATTCTATAATGCTGGGATATTCTTCAGCCCAGATTAAGGACTAGAAATAATCCTAGCTGCTCTCTCCCATTCTCTAGTAAGATTGAAATTTATTGATCTACTTATAATCTTTCTCACTGCCCAACACAACCGCCCATTCACAATCAAAAAAGGCTCTAAATCCTCGCTAGTTGGAGAAATACTAAAGCAAGCCCATCCTGAAGGAAACCAGCTCGCAGATTATTATGATGGCTCATGGCTGCAATCCTTTCTAGTGCTGATCAAGTAGTGGTTTGGCCAGGAGAGCCAGAAGGAAACAGTTCACGTGGGATAGCCGGTCTTGTGTATCTGGCAGAAAGATCTTGCAAGACAAGGTAAATTCTTCCCAGAGGGAAGCTTGAAAAGCAATATAGAGCTACATTACGATCTTACGTGTACCAAATACACTCTACTTAAGTAGATCTTCACAGGTCAAGATATCAAAGAATCAATGATATCCTTTCATAAACAAACCTGTTCCCTTAGCATGTGGAACATTCTTGTTGGAGACTGGCAGACTTGAAGTATTCTTTTCGTCGAACGAGCGGAGGTCTGAGAGGCTTCTCAATTCCTAATTTTCATGCTCTTTGCAAAAGGGCATCCGAATCTCCCTGTGTTAACGCCGGCTCTGATTTAGTCGAGCAGAAGAACCTTGCTGCGGAAGATTCTTTTGCTGCAGAGATGAACGCAACAATGTTTGGAAGAAAAGCCTTTACAATTCACGATGGTATTTGGGAATTGGTATAGAAATAATGGAGAAGGGTGGTTGTGTGGAGTATCTCCTGGCGCAAATGTGCCGGTGATTTTACGACGACTAGAGAGCAGCTGTGAGCAACCAGTTCAGCGTAAAAAATAGATCCGCATGAAATGGGGTTCTTTTAGGGAAAGTAAGGGCATTACCTTGTCTCCAACCTTCTCTCTGTAGGACAGCAGTAATCAGCCGAGGGAACGTGGTGGATTTCTTCGAGGCTTGCTATGGTGTGCTGGAGAATCAATCTCGCTCGCTTAGTTTTCCTACTGTCAACGTCCTTGAGAATTATAAGCAGGCAGGTAGCTAGTCAAAGGCCAATGGATAATCTTGAACATCTGCTTCCCTGGAGAGATGGCACCGTAGTTGCTGAGGGCCGTAAGCGGGCTGGGAGCCCCTTCGAAGTTGGATGAGTGTAAGGACTCCGGTCATTGCTGTTCACCTCAAAGGTATAGCATCAAACAAACCCGAAAATTCTTTACAAACGCTATTTTACTCGTAGTCGCCCAGAATAGTCGATAGTGGACGAACCCCTCACTTCATTGCACTGCCCCGGCCTCCAATTCAGAAATTGAAGCTTCGTATTTCCTTATCGGGTGTTCTGAGTGGAGTTTAAACCTCGTTGGATGAAGTGGGATGTAAGAGTCAACCTTGATCCCGTGAAGGCTGCAGAGCCAGGGATTTGGCAGTCGAGTCGCTAAATGGGCCGCAGGAGTTAGGAGTCAGGGGTGCAAAGGGGGGGAGGAATTGAAACGAAATAATTCTCGCGCAAGTCCTTTGCCCGAGGGCGAGTGTTTGTTCGCGATTCTTTGGCGAGCAGCTTGTTTTGCCCGAAAGGGAATCCGAAGATGAAATAAAGACTGTTCGGAGGTCCTGTATGAGTATCGAGAAAAAGTTTCTGGTACCAGTAGATGGAATTGATAGACTTTGTTTGGAGGGGTAAGCTTATTTTGGAGCCAGATTATCCCAGAATAGTGGTGGCCGGAACGGCTGCCGATAAACTGCTACCGGTAGTTTAACTTAGAACAATAATAGAGTAGGCACAGTGAAGCTCGGAGAATGACGTGGTGGAGACATGGAAATAAGAATTGAGGATCCAGACTCGGAGCAAATTATCGGAAGTACTGACTTGGTGTTATAGTAAGCAGTGAGCACGCCAAAACCGACACTTTTGGTCTGAAGTTCATCCTATCATGAGCACCACCGCTCTTGATGAGATTGTTTGCCAATCCGAGTACGAGTACTTGCAATACTGGTGTGCTCACAGCTTGAAGTCTACACTTGGAAGAGGCAGACGTCTGATAAGAGAATGTTCTCTTGAAGTCGTGCTCCAAGATGCAGTATCAAAGTATCGGTATCCCAAGGGAACCAATTCTTGTGTATCTGGGATCTGAGATCTCTTACTCGATACCGAGTCAAGTGCGTAGAGTTCTGATTCAGTGAGCGAACCCATAGCCCCCTGGTGTCGGTCGGTTGCACGGTGATAGCTCTTGTTTCTGGAACATCAGCGCTTCGAGGGAAGAAGCTTGCTGGGTGGTGCCTACTAGTGGTGCCGTTCAACACCTCCCTTTTACTAAGTACACGGCACGTACTGTAGGTATAATGATGAGTACGAGTAGTGGTTCTGAAAGGTACTATACCGTATTCTTGACCGTTGTTTCATCCAGTATCGTGATCGTGATTAGGGATGGTGTTTCCTAGGAGTCTCTCTCCCACCACTCCCACTATCGCTCGCCTCGCCACTGGCCGTGTCTCTCGCCTCGCCTCGCCTGTTTTTTGGTGGTGCGGTACGAAGCCCCCGAAGCCCCTACCACTACGGTGAGTACGGCCACACGGCCCCTGTCACTTTCCTCACAGCTTCCTCGGGTGTTCCAGTTTGAGATTCTGCGACAGTTATCGACAAGAACACCAACACCTCAACCTCCTCCACGAGTCTGTATCCCCGTTCTCTCCTCGTATCCCACTCAGTCACTGGCAACTTGAAGCTGCTCCCCATCCGATTCTCTGCCCACCCGATCTCGCATCTGCTATATTGTCTGCTGGTCTCAGTTCAGTGCAAGCCCCCTTAGCATCCATCACCAATACCAGTCTCACCTCTTCCTCCCGCAAAAACAGGATCCGACGGATTTCCTTGGACGTCTCTGCTCCTCCTCCTATCAGCAACGTGAGCCGAATCTTGTCGCGAACGTGGTCGCAAGTGCAACCGTAGGCCCCTCGATCTCATCACAATCGTCAACTTCACCATCGCAGGTCGGTACTGATTTCCCAGCTTCCAGCTCTCTGGTTCCCCACCTGCACGCGGCACCTTTAGCTTCCGTTGTGTCAAAACATCATCTCACCTTCATGCAGACACCTCCACTTCCTCCACCATACAAACTGAACACCCGTCACGATAACTACCACAACCGATCTCCCTCCCCTACACAATAAACAATTCACCCATAAACATGGCAGCTCCTGGAACTCAGTCGCTCAAGGTTCGTCTCTTGAACGCCACCCACTAGAGACTATGATAGCAAGGGATCTTGACTAACTTAAATAGTGCGTCGTCACTGGTGATGGTGCTGTCGGAAAGGTATATGATCAACCGATTACCTGCGATGGACTTGCCGGGTTTGCAGCTGCTAACGACATTTTCATAGACATGTCTCCTTATCTCCTATACTACGAATGCCTTTCCCGGCGAATACATTCCTACCGTGTGAGTGAAGATGGATGAGGTGGTGGAGGTTTGGTTTATCTTGCGCCATACTGACTGGAGGTCTTAGCTTTGACAACTACTCTGCGAGTGTCATGGTTGACGGAAAGCCAATTAGCTTGGGTTTGTGGGATACTGCTGGTCAAGAAGATTACGATAGACTGCGACCGCTTTCCTACCCACAAACCGACGTTTTCTTGATCTGCTTCTCTATTGTCAGCCCACCTTCCTTTGACAACGTTCGCGCCAAGGTATGTCAAATATTTTCTAGATTACCAAGATAAAACACTGATTTGTGTTATTTTCAGTGGTTCCCAGAGATTGATCACCATGCTCCTTCCGTTCCCATCATTCTTGTTGGTACCAAGTTGGATTTGCGTGAGGATCCCGCCACTTTGGAGAGCTTACGAGGGAAGCGCATGGAGCCAGTTTCATACGACCAAGCCTTGATTGTTGCCAAGGATATCAGAGCTCATAAGTATTTGGAGTGTTCTGCTCTCACCCAACGAAACTTGAAGAGTGTGTTTGACGAGGCTATCCGGTTAGTACCTTGCTATGTAGTATATCTTGTGTTTTGATAAAATTCTAACCCAAATCCCAGTGCTGTTTTGAGCCCAAGACCCCAGATCGTCAAAAAACAAAAGGGAAAGTGCACTATTCTCTGAGGGACGAAAAACAATCTAATAAACCAATGCGTACGGCGGTAATTAAATGCAAACATGTCAGGAGTATTATGGGTACAATCTTCATTCAAGGGATTCGGTTTTGAGATTAAAGCTTCCATTGTTTCTCTTTTCGGCTGGTTTAGAGATTCCGGAGGCTCAAGCTCATTGCATTTGGAGGGAAAAAGGATAACATGGAAAGGGGGGGACGGAGGTGTCGAAGCATAGGAAGAATGTCTGTCAACTGGCAACATTGCTCCCATATTCCCTACTCTTCCCCCCTTGGAAAATGGTTTCGCTTGCCCTTTCTTTTTATGGAAAGAAAATAGAGGATTTCCTAGTTTTTTGCTTTATAACCTTGGGGTCTTTTCTCTGTCCCTGGATTGGAAGGCTTCTAGGGAAGTGTTTGCAAAAAACTGGATTCCACTTTGATTTTCTTTCCTTCCTTTTCTTTTGCATTTATGGAGATGAGATATTCTTGAGAAGTTTGTCTTCCTGTAGATAATGCATACAGGAATGGGTAATGATGAACGAAAGCCTTTTTAGTTTTTTCTAGTTTGCATGGCATATTCTTTTTTTTTTATATTCGTTTCTTGAATGATACAAAGTTTTTCTCCGTCTACAAAATCTAGTGTGTGCCTTTTTTTTCTTGTATGAAAGTGTGAATATTGAGGGTGAGGTGAGGCTTTGAATCGCAGGTACTAGGTGTTTCGAGATTCTTGTGCTTTCCCTGGGTTGCATGTAAGTGCTTGATACCGGATAACTCCTTTTGCTTGGAGTGAGTGGATTGATTCATCCATCCATCCATGCTTTATGTGCGGGAGGAGGGGGTAGGTGGACTGATTGATGTAGAGTGGGAGAGTCAAGGCTGTTTGGTATCGAGAATCAGACCTGTGACGTGGAAGGGGGATGGTTGTGACTGTGTTTGTGATTACTGGGTATTTTTTTATTTTTTTTGGTTTTATTTTTTGTTTCGGTCGGGGATTGTGATTTGGATTGCGATTGTGCTTGGGTTTACCTAGTTTCTCTTTTGAGATGTGGGGTTTGGCTATGGGGTTCTGGGGTTTTTTGGGGCGCGGGCCGAGGAAGAGGGTGAGGGCGAGGGGGAGGGGATAGGTAGTTGCTGTTTTATGGGGAAGGGGGAGAGGGGAGGGGGCTAGTGATGGTGATGGTGATGGTAGGGGGGGGGGGTTTGTTGATGTTTCGATTTGTTTCGTTTCGTTTCGTTTGGTTTGTTTGGTTTGAGGTTCTTGTCGTTATTTTTTCTTTTTTTTCTAAGAGGGATTTATGGGTTTACCTCAACTCTTGACTCCCGACTCTTAAATATTGGGTATTGATACTGTGGAGGGGTATGGAAGTCGCTGCAAGCTGTCTTTCTTTCTTTATTTGTTAGGTACGTAATTTGAATACTAGGGCTTTTACGTGATGTCTTGTTGATAGAGGTAGGTGGATACTAACTAGAAAAGCTAGCTATTGTATGTGTTTTTTATCTATGGGGTGAGTATGCTATTCTGTTTGTTACTAGTACGGTTATACTGTTGTTATCTTTGCTCGAGTACGGAGGGAATTCTGAAAGTTCTAGATCTGCTGTCGGATAGTAGCAGTGATGAATATCAAAGAGTGAAGGTAAGAGAGGCGGGCATTACTCTGTACACCCCTGAGTTATAAAAATATTATCCTAAAGGCCTCACACAACTAAATCAATTATACGAATGGTTTAGAACAATTGTTACTTTTCAATTCTGATTGTGCTAGGTGGAATAGGACAATTAAGTTACTTGTGCCAGACTTTTGGTACAACGGCTTTAGATAGCGTGTACAGAGCAGTGCCCGCCTCTCTTACTGTAGTCCTCCTTCGCGTATCTATCTATATGCAGATGCCAGTATCACCAAGGATGGGTATCGATATAGTGAGTCATTTGGAATTGTAGTCAAAACTGAAAGGGATTGTATTTACCTTGCTCTGATGAGTTCAGGGGAGCTAGGAACTAGTAATTAGTGGTTGTCCCCAGACGCGAGATGGGGTTAATATGTCATTCGAGGCTTTTGGAGTAATAATTCCGATTCTATGAGTTGCGTGGGATCATTCGGTCTTTACGGTTGAGTGGGGATAGTGGTATACTAAGCCAATCAGTTATTATTCTTGGACCCCTTGGTACGTGGTGGTGTGGTGTACGGAGAATAGTGAGATTAACTTATGTTCCTTTCGACCAGAGACTGCAGTAGGGATTGGATTTTATACTCGTGAAGAAGACCTAACATCTTGATATAAGATTTTATTATGACTGCGATATGCGGACTGTAAGAGTACAAAACGGCCAATGTTACCAGTGGAACGACCACCAGGTTGATCAAAGGAAACCACCAAATCGCCATTTGAAGATGAGTAAAATCCGAAAGTTCTCCAACAATAATCGCCACTTCTGACTGTCCGATGCCAAAAGAGCCGCCAGTGGAGATCCAAACGCAATACGGTCGCCGCTGCCTTGAAATGACTTGCACTACCCTGGTCTCGGATTCCTCTCTCAAGAAGCAAGAATCTCCTTAATTATCCTTGTCCTTATCGTCATCCCGCCTGGGTTCAAAACTCAACTATTAAGAAGATTAGTTTGTTCCGTTTACTTCCAAAGTAGAGGAAAGGAAAGGAAATGAAAAGCCAAACCTACCGAATTCCCATTGTAGAATTTCTGCTCATTCTGTCCATCTGCCTGGTCTCTCAAAGTCCTAACCTTGATTCTCGAAGAGCCCGAGACTGCAGACCCAGAAGTAGTGCTACCCTCCCCACTCGGCTGCTGTTGCGCACTCTCACCCGCATTCGCACCACCAGATCCAAAAATACTTCCCAATGTCCCAGTCACCAACCCCACACCCCCAGACACGATTCCGAGTCCCAGTGAAGCGCCCTTATAGATAAGTCCTGTCGCGCCACCGCTCCCGTAAGCTTCTGTAAATTCCTTTACAGGAACTAGGATCAACGTAGCGCTGGGCGTCAATCCCAAGTACTGGAAATCCTGTTCTTCTTCGTTCAAAGAGATGTCTTTGTTGGGCAAGGGAGTAAGGACTTGTTTGAAATTATAGGGTACATCGCCTTCCAGATTGGCATCTACCCACTTCCTAACATCCGCCCGAATGGTTCCCGACGAGGGGAATTTGGAGCGAATGGTTGAGCCATCGAACATTCGGACTTGAAGAGCACATTCTCTGTGAGCGGGTTTTTTGGATTGGGAATTGGAGGAGCTCTGGGATTTGGTGGCTTCTTCTTGTTGGTGGGCGAGGACGTTGGCGCGTGATTTGGAGCGTAGTTCGGCTTCATGACGACGGGCTGCTTTGTCGGCTTCGACGCGGGCGAGGATACGTTCTCGTTCTTTCCGGGCGTCTTCGAGTTCCTTTTTTCTTTGGAGGGCGTATTTGGTGTCTACGGCCTTTTTCTGAGGGTCCTCTTTTTTGGTGGATTGTACTGAGGGTGGGTCTGAGGCGGGTTGCTTTCCCTTCTTACTTGCTGAAGGGGGTGACTCTATTGGTGCTGAGGTTGTGCTGTTTGAGGTTGCTGGCGCGGTCGATGTTGTAGCTGGGCTATCATTGGATGATTGTGGTAAATTACGAGATGCTGAAGCTGTCCTTGAGGGCGTCTCGGGAACTTGTGATTGAGAAGCTACGCTAATTCGACGGACGAACTCCTCTTTTGAAATTCCCGATGCCATATACTCTTTGAGCTCACCATTTCTAGATAGAAATCAGTATATGAGTCCACTGGAAGCTCTTGGAGATGTATGAAAGGTTGTCGATTGAAATTAGTCCGAGACAAACGAATTCACTTCCTCAAGTGATAACTCTCTTGCCTCAGAACTAACAATAATCAAAAACAGCTTACTTGATGAGAACAAAAGTTGGAGTCTTAGGTATGGGGAAAATCTGTGCCAGATATCCAGCTTCTTGAGAGCCTGCTATAAGACGTAAGAGTACAGTTTGACTTGATAGTAATGATGTAACCTAACCAAACAGTTAATAGGATATTCGTTCTGATACCAGAGGCTGAGCACCCACGATCGGATCTTGGAGAAAATCTGTCTCCCATAGTTTGCTTTCCTCTTCATCATCTATATAGCATTTCATCAGTTATGTGATCATATGACGAGAGATGGTGAATATCATATCATACCGGTGACAAAGCATCCTAGCACCTTTGCCTCTTGTACCGACGTGGCGATTGCCTCGTTCAAAGGGCCTTCGTAAAAAGAAACCATCTTTGACTCTAACTGAGATGGGGTGGTCGATGTATGTAAGCTTTTACCTACGCGGGAGAAGCGAGAAACAGTTGAAGTATGTCAGTTACTAGTACAGGAGCCGCCTGGTCTGGCCTCGGTCAAAGAGCTTCGGCCCGCGATCGCAATCAACATTTGACAAGCCACACCACCACATCCTCGAAAAAGGCGGTACTTGTACTATAGGAGCTATTAGTTACCTAATTCCACTCACTACTCACAAGCGCAACACATGTTAACCTCAACCTACCTACCATGAATAAGTCGCAACCTATTCTGCGCCATGTAGGAAGGGCAACTCGAGCATCGAATCTCTCACAAAATCTACGAAGACCCCAAGTCTTCAATTGCCCAGCATGCCGTCACATATCCCAAAGCTCAGCACGCCGGAATAAGGACCTAGGAGAATTCCACAGCATTGTCGATAACCCCCCAGTTCTAGTACGAGCAGGAGGAAAAAGACACGGTCCTGGACTCATTATCCTAGGTATTTGCTCCCCGCCCTGCCTTCAATTGATCTCTACTAACAGGATTCTTTTCCAGCATTAATTCCCATCACAGCCTTCGGTCTCGGAACATGGCAGGTTCAACGTCTGGACTGGAAATCCAAACTAATAGCCAAATTCGAAGACCGTCTCGTTCGCGAGCCTCTCCCTTTACCACCCCACATCGACCCAGACGCGATCCACGATTTCGATTATAGAAGAATATACGCAACAGGCACATTCAGACATGATCAAGAGATGTTAATTGGACCACGAATGCACGATGGACATGACGGGTATCTAGTAATCACTCCATTGGAAAGAGGAGGGAAAGGAACGACAGTTTTGGTAAACCGAGGTTGGATACCGAAGAAATTCAAGAAGCAAGCGAGTAGACCGGATGGGTTACCGCAGGGCGTGGTCACGGTAGAGGGTTTACTGAGAGAGCCTTGGAAGAAGAATATGTTCACGCCCGAGAACAGTCCCCAGACCCAGGAGTTTTATTTCCCAGATGTGAAACAGATGGCTGAGTTGACGGGTAGTCAAGCAGTGTGGATTGAAGAAACAATGGGTTCGTCTGCATGTTTGTATGGAGGAGGGCCAAACTAACGTACTGTCTAGAGGCCGACTTGATAGTCTCCTGGGACCGTGAAGCTCGAGGAATCCCAATCGGAAGACCTGCCGAGGTCAACCTGAGGAATAACCACGCTCAGTATATCTTTACTTGGTGCGTAATTATAACGACTCCTGGAATATCTAAAACCACGAGCTTGTACTTACATTTGTTTAGGTATGCTCTAGCAGCGGCTACATCAGTCATGCTCTGGATGGTTGTGAAGAAACCTCCGAAGGACATAGCACGTCGCATAAGACAAAATAAAGAATGGTCATAATAACTTGACTAGACCATAAATGTAGACATATTGTACAAAAACGTTGTACATTACTAGTAGTACACTCCGCCTGCGCTGAACAGGATTGTAGCTTCACTTCTGATAGTGAGTGTTTACGGCAGAGCCCGCTTTACCATATATGGTGAGAAGCTTATGCTTTTGTAGAACGCGATTCACAAAAATGCTGCTTCAGCTCCGCTATCCATCTCGCAAACCCTGTGCCTCGACACCAGTATTAACGTAGCCTCGGAATACCCATCTCCGTCCCCCGCACTATTGGTATTGTGGATTTCCATCAAAGATTGCCTCTCGCCACTAACAGCCGGGGATGTGAAAACTAGACGCAAGCTTTGATAGAAGCCCATCCCTTGCTAGGCAAATCATAACCATTGGACCGACTGTTTAACCCTACAGCACCCGGATTCGATACCTGCGTGACACCGGGATTCTTTTTCAGCATGCGACTTCACGTGTAGGGCTTGAAGTCCAAATAATCCTATACATGGCGAGCAGCTCATGAAAAAGGTCTGACAAAGTTTTGCTGTTTAAAAACCAAGCCGTTTGGTTCTCCAATATCAAATTTCAAATAAGCATTCTGAATATTCTGGCTTTCATTCGTTTTCCTCTTCAATGGTTGGTAGTTTACGAGTCTTCTTCGACTTAGGTGGAGGAACCATCCGGAGTTCCTGTAAGAGCTCTCTGGGTAGATATTTCTGAGCGAGCGAAAAGGAAGTCGTGTTTGCATTGGTTTGTCGTTGCCTTTCCTAGTTAGTAATCAATCGGATGTATTATGCCTTTCAAACTTACCTCGCCATAAGTGTGACAACATCGCTTTCGTCGATTGTTTTCCTCCCAGCGTGTTGGGCGTAAGCTCCTAAATCATCACTAGCCTGTTCGAAGAACCAATCGGTAGCTTGCATAATGGCATCCAAAGTTTCCTTGTTGATCTTGGCCTTGCTATTCCCACCCATTCTTGCAAAAGTGGTCGCTAATTTCTTCACAACCCCAGCCGGAAGCGATGGATATTGTATTCCGTGCTTCGATATTTTTACCTTTTTTCTAGGCCCGACTTTACTTCTCACCTGATTCGTGATATCAAAGTCTCCCAAGGTTGTATCCTGAATGCTAGTATTCATTTCCAAAGCTGATGATGCGGCTTCGGGAGACTCGGGCTCATCCATATCAGGTTCTTCTACATCGTTAACCTGGTCCTCAATTATTGAAGGCTCGTTCATGTCCATTCTCTCGTCATTCATCTGGATCTCCACCTCATCTAAAATCTCAGGCTCGTTTGAAACTGGCAAGTCCGGGAAACCGGATGGTTCATCAACTGGCTCCTCTGAGGCCTCCCTGGGAGGCACAGTGAAAAGAAACGTGTTTTCGGTATCATCCCCTGTAAATCCGGATGGACGAATATCATCATTCTCAGATTGGAGAGATAGCATTCCTCGGTCTAGGCCGAGATTCAAAGTTTCTGTATTTTCACTGTGTTTGTTAGAGGCAAGCCCAAGGAGAGAGAAAAAAAGACAATAGCAGAAAACTCACTCCGGTGGCCCTGCCATATCGTTCATATCTTCATCGTCGTAACCAGTCGGGCCCAAGACGCTGGAATCGTCACCATATCTCTCCGCTCCGAATGGACTTGAATTGCCAAATCGGTCGCTCATGCGAATATTTCCAAAACTTCCCCTGGATAGCCGGCTAAGTGGCTGCTCGCTCCGAGCTCTTCTGCCAAGCTCAACGGATTGTACAGTGAAATCTTCGTCTTCTAGCCCAGCGGATCGAGGTGGTAAGAGTAGACTTTCATCTTCATCCTCATCCTCATCTGTCTCTTCTCCAATGGGCAACGATAATCGCGGGCGTTTGAGTTCAAAGCCATCATCATCGTCATCATCGAATTCCGGTAGAGCATAACTCTTCCTTGGTGGCTTAGCAGGAGGTGGTGTTTGAACCAATGGTTGCGTTTTGGGAGCCAGCAATCGACTAAGAGCTCTCAGTGTGTCTCTTGGTGTTTCTCTCTGTTGTCGTCCACTTTTCCTTCTATCCTTCCCTGGTGTCAATCCTGCCCTCCTGGCTTCAAGCTCGCGTTGTGCGGCTCTCCCATGTGGTGTTACAGCAATCGGTTTCCTTGCAGACCCGCCATATTTCGTCACGCCGCCAGGTGTTCTTGCCTGTGCCGCTCCTGGAGTTCTGCGAGCAGAACGATGACTTGGAGATGGGCCAGCACTAGCAGCACGGCGAGGCGTTGTAGGTTTAGGAATGTTCGCTAACTGGCGGAGAGTATCGTGTGTTGTTTCATTTGTCTCTGCGCTTACATCCTCCAATTCCGATTTTCGGGGAGTGATCTTTGGTTTGAATGAGAGGTTGTTGACAGTTCTGTTCACGGCACTCGGGTCTGAGCCATCTTTTGCCGACATGGCAGACTGGATGCTGCTGTAACCTCAAAATCCGGATTCGCTTTGTAGAAAAATTAATACTTTGGTTGGTGTTGGTGTTGGAGTTCTGGACAGGTGATGAGACTGATCGTTGAAATAATTCCGCATTGCCCAGCTATTTCACTGATGATGTCTTGACGCGTCGGACCTTCCCCAGATCCTTGGTTAACGCGACGGATCCCCCGCACTAGACCCAATTAGAAAGCGGTGTACAACTTTAAATCCGTCGCAAAAAATAAAAGCTCCGAGCTGAGTGAAGATCAACTTCTCTTCTCAATACACATCCGCCACTCAAGATGCCCAGCGAAGTTCTACAAGAGCCATTGGTCGAAAGACTTAGTGCGACGCCAGACGCCGAAGCTGCCTCTGCACCGATATCGAAGAAAAGAAAGCGAGGAACCAAGGTCCAAGTCACTGCGAAAGATGGAGCAAAAAAAGGGAAGAGCAAGAAAGCAAAGCGCGATGAGGATGATGGATTGGATCTCGAAGCAGGAGTTAATACCACATTTGCAAGCATGGACAACCAACTAGTCTCCGATTACATTGCTCAAAAGACACGAAAATTTGAGAGTGATCTCAGTTCGATAGAGCTGGAAGACAAATATATCCCTGGTTAGTGTTGTATTCCTGGAGTTGCAATGGCGTTCAATTCTGAAATATTCTTTGCAGCGAACGAAATACATGATACGACCTCGTGGGGTAAGCCAAGGATACTCGATAATCTTCCCGGATTTTTGGAGAAGTTTGCTGGAAATTCGACTAAGTTATGGTCGGCTTCGAAGAAGAATGGTGCCCCTCATACCATCGTGGTGACAGCGGCTGGACTGAGAGCGGCAGAAATTGCAAGAATAATGCGAAAGTTTCAGACGAAAGATGCAACCGTTGCCAAGCTGTTTGCAAAGCACATTAAGCTTCAGGACTCAGTGAAGTTTCTGAAATCTACCAGGACGGGTATCGCAGTAGGCACACCAACACGCTTGAAGGATCTTATGGATGATGGTTCGTGCTTGATTTCTGCTGTCAATCGAGAACATAAGCTAACACAATTGCAGGTGCTCTAGATGTTGATAGACTGGAGAGGATTGTGATTGACGCATCGCATATAGATATTAAAAAGAGGGGTATTCTAGATATGAAGGAGACGCAAGTACCGCTGATGCTATGGCTCAATCAGACCGTGTTCAAGGAAAAATACGCGGCTGAGAAAGGCATACAGCTTTTGTTTTACTAGGGAATTGAGAGCAAGCAATGATACCCATTTTGAGCTGCAATTTCCTTTGTTTTTCATCTTTTATTGCAATTCCGAATGTGTCATTTTTTCCCCGTGAGTTCTGCCTTCCTCTGAACCTATTTCCTGATAGACTGCAGGTGTCGAGGAACAGACGGAAGTTGGGCTTTGAGTCTAATCTGGAAGGTGCGATTGCGGAAGCCTTGAATGCTTCAAACCATCACTATCTGGTCGCAACTTCTGGTTTTGAGCTTCTCTGCCTCGATGGTCTCAGCACCTATCTCGTTCCAGCCCTCCTCTTCAATTTCCTTTCCAAACAATACACCCAACGACCAACGACCAACGACCAACGACTGACGCCCATCGAATGCGTCGACACTCTTTCTCTGCGTGATATCTTCTCGCGCAACACATCGAACCGTTTTTGGAACTCGGTTGAACTGTCGTTACTGACCTCACCTTCTTTTGGTCTTCTTTCTTTTTGGAACCACCTTCCACCTTTTGGAAACATCGCCTTTTAACAATCGCATTCGTCGATGTCCAGTCGTTCAATTCTAGTTTTGCAGCGAAACTCATCAGCACCGTCTTTGGAATCTCATCTTGACTACTCCATCAGAGGATACATCATCAGAGGATGTGGGGTTTCTGCTTTCTCCTTCTCCTTGGAGTGATTTCGTTTACCGAGGCGCAAAAGGGTGTATCTGTTCCAGGTGGGACACCCGATTGTTTGTGAAGTTTACTTCTAATCCGTAATTCTAGAATGTGCTACAAGCTGTTGGGAAAATACGAAATACGTTACCAAGTGTATGAATGACATATTCTGTCTTTGCGAAGACGCTGGATATCAGAATGTTAGTCAAGCCTATCAAGGGTCATACTCATGAATGCTTTTATAACCGCAAAGCTAACTTTTGAAAGTCCCTCTTCCAATGTCTCTACTCTCAATGCGACACAGTTCATTTTGGCTCCGCACTCCACTTTGCAATTTCACAATGTGTCGATACCGGTTCCCAGATCGTTTTTGGAGTTCCTCCTATACCGAATCATGATTCCCTTCGAAGACGCAAGGAAGCAGACTATCTGTCTGGGGGAAAAGAAAAACGTTACGAATCGGGTATCTCGGGAATTGCATGGCCGACCGAAAGCTCTGGCTACTCTCTTCAAAGCGCCAGTTTTCCACTGGAAAGCCTTGCGTTTCCGACACAAAGTGCGAGTTATCTTACACAAAGTGCGAATTTTCCAGTACAAAGCGTTGCCAATTCGTGGGGTGCTAGTGCAATTCCTTCCCCGACTCCCGATGTTTTGCTTCCTCGAAGAGTCAATTACGTGTATGCCACTGTATCAACGGTTGTCACTGCCGGAACGCCTTCAACAACTAAACCTGTCAAGTCTTTTCCAACGTACGCCAAAAGAATTGTTCATACAGGTGTTACTAGCAAAATCGGCCCATGTCTTGCTTTCCATGCTCTGTCGACGGTAGTGGCAATCTACCTCTCACTTTGAATTCTTCAGAGTCATTTGCCTATTGTATACCACTTTGGATGATGATTTTGGAGTAGTGACTATACTTGGATAGGACTACTCTATAGGTGGATTTGCGATCACTCTTGGCTATTGATCGCTTTGGGTACTGGGGCTTTGAGAGGATTGCTTTGCTTTTATATATTATACTTGGTGGAGTGGAGTGTTTCTTATGAGATGATTCTCTGGTGTAATGTCCTGGAAGATTGTACGGCTTTGTTTCTTGCGAGATATGAGTTACGAGTAATGAATTAATGCTTTGATGACTGTTTGGAATAAATCTTGGCGTTGGAAAGTGAGTGACTTGCGTATTCTCTTGCGCTAGCAACCCGTGGATGAGTGATTGATTCGTATCTCAGGAGGATAGAAGCTAAATCCTTGACACTTGAGATAAGATAGCCATTGCCCTGAAAGACATTGGGTTTGTAAGTCACAGGTTGCTTTACGCAGCCGAGATTTGCAATCTCATCCTCCAACTTTGCTGATAGGAAGTGTCTTGTCTTTATCGCTAGAGCAACAATAGTTACCTAGACTTGGGATTTGAATGCGGGGATTATTGGTTGGTCAGAAGGGAAGCACAATAAGAGACCCGGCCATTACTCTGGATACCCCCGGCCCATAACTTATTCTGCCCATTCTAAAAGTTTCACACAGCTGAATTAGTGATACGACTCATTTGGAATAGCTAACACTTCTTGTTTTCTATTAGCATAGATATACTATGATAATTAAGCTACTTATACCAGGTGCCTTACCATATTCATCATTGTAAACCTTTTGGTTGAAAGTTCTTGCCTAGCTACTTAAGAAGTTAAGATGTTCTCACGGAGCAACCGAATCATAACTGAGTATTGAATACTGCAACTTAGCTTATAATCCCATATCGTAGGGAAGAAAATGATATGGCTTTCAGACGGAGGAGTGTTAGACTGCTAGTAGCATTAGCTAAGTCCTACTTGCTTTGAAGTTTTTATCGACCAACCAAGCAATCCTTAGCGAGACAGCTATTCACTCCCACATCACATTATCCAACCAACCCAAATCCGTCCCCCAACATCATCTACAACATACAGCGCAATATAATTGGTCGTACAAAAACAAATCTACTCACAAAACAAGCCACAAAGGTACATCTCCCCAATTAGCAACACTTCTATCACCATTTCAACAGAACAGTTGTCTTGGCCCACCGGTAACATTCGACAGAAATGCGTGAGAATCCCACTCATTGTGCTAGGCATTTAAAACGAATAGCACATACTAAAACCCCTCGTTCGAAAAGCTTAAAAACAATTTGTAAAACTCAGTACGTCTGGTTTTCATGTCCTGGGCGCTCCTCACAATTAGGTGGGAGTGGAGGATACTTTTTGCTGTTTTTTTCTTCTTCTTTTTTCATCTTTTGGGGATTCTTTTGTGAGGTTAGGGGTTGGGATGGTAGTGAATAGCTCTGTGTTTCTAGACATGATATGGTACCTGTCACTGAATTTGCGAAGACGATACTGCACTGATAGCCATGAGTAAACTTGCTCTCTAAACAAGTGGGTCTTGTAGGATTTGTGGCTGTTAGCAGAGGAGTACTGTATAGAAAGACAAATTTCAAGGGGGAACTTCAAGTCAAATCCTTTGCTCACGATGGACACATAACTTGCCATTCCACGAGAGGATTTTGACTCCACGCGCCATACTAGAAATTTCTCATTTGTAAAATACAACATCTTTCCTACGAAGTTATCCCAATCAACATATTAACAACAGGGGTATCAAGAGCCAGGAACAATGCCTCTTCTGCTAGGATGTATACCACTCTCGTCGACTGGTTGATCCTTCTTCTTCTCCCACTTTGCTTTCTCCTCTTCTTGTAACCTTCTTATACGCTGCTCATTTAACTTTGTGTTCTTCTCTTGAATTTTGTTTCTGCGATCCTGGGTATTACCTCCGCCTCCAGCACTGTTGTTGAATGCTGTTAGTTATACATTCTCCAAATCGTTTGTTCGTATTCTTATCGAGGCAACTGTTATGAGAGAGGTAAAAAGGGGAACATACGTCAACTCAACATTTATCTTCCTCTCAGGACTGATCCCGTCATTAAACATGCTATGATGGAACAACTTCAAGCATGTCTTCATATGGTCGTATCCATCAAATTCCACAAATGCGCAACCTTTACATTTCGTGGGATCCTCCTTTTGGGTGAGACATCGAACTGATTTGGGTTTTACTTTTGCAAAGTGGGCGGCTACGGATTCTTTATTGGCTGAAAATGGGAGGTTTCCTGAGAGTCTCGTTAGAAAACAATTCAATTTTGGGCATATGAGGGTTAGGTACCGATGAAGACAATAAATCTTGCGGGTTTCGCAGGTACAGCTTCGCCATTCGCAAGCGCTTTTCGCTTCTTCTCCCGATTTCGATTGTTCTTAGATTTCTTCTCCGTTTTTGGTGCTGCTGTAGTTTCTTGCTCTCCACTGTCTTCAGTCTTGGAGGTACCCTCAGCGGGGGCAGCAGGAGTAGTAGCCTCTTTCTTTGCCTGCCCCTTAGCCTCAGCAGCATCCTTAGCTTTTCTCTCTGCCTTTCTCTCTTTCTTCGATTTCCTAGGCGCCTCTTCACCCTCTGCAATCGCAGGTATCGCAATGTCTCCTTCAGCGTCGACTTCTGGTTTCACATTCTCCGTCTTCGATTTCTTTTCCTTCTTCTCTTTTTTCCGTAGGCTTCTCTCCTCGTCATCCTCTCCTTCTTTGTCTCCATCCCGCTTGCGCTTCTTGTTCTTTTTCGCGGATTGCGCTTCGTCTGTCGAGGGTACTATGTCCATCTCCTCGCCTGGGAGGTCGGGGATCGCATCCTCGAGCTTGCGCTTCTTCGCTTTTCGCTCGGCGCGTGTCGCATCATTGTGTGATTTTGGTACGCCCATTATGGTTGTCTTGATTCGTGCGTTGTAGGAATTGGTGATGAAGACTTAGGATTTGGATAAGAGCTTTGGATCTTTTTTTCTGGGGCGGCAGAAAGTCGGCGGGGCGGGATGTGGCGGTATCTAGCTCAGGTGGGGGGTCTGTGGTCACGTGATGTGGCTGAACTCCAAATCCTGATGGAATACTCGTAGAGATGCAATTGAAAATGGGTTCTTTCATGTCGAACAATCCTAGTCAAATATTGAAGCTGTTTATTCTATTACAATATTCGTGTCTGAATTGTGCGGGTAAATCACTCCTGGTGGACAAGAAAAGTGGCCGTTATCATGGAGTCGTACTAGTACTTAACTTTTCTAGGCCAATCCAGGTGATTGACCCGGAAATTTAGAGTAGAAGTAATTATTTAGATTGTGCTACTTTTCTCGGTTGAGTTTGAGTATTCAAGCTGGGAAGCTGCCATCTTGTCTACGGAAAGACATCCCAACCCCTCCTCCCGGTGGACAAGAAAAGTGGCAGAGATCTCTTTTATCTTATCCTAACTTAACTAAAAACTACTATATTATATTATCTATTTAGAACAATTAAAATGATTTATTGAAAACGATAGCACAATAAGAGCAATTGTTCTAGATATTTTGAATATTTTCGTACCTGGAATTAACTTACGCTAATAGTTAAAAAAATGAACCTCTGCCACTTTTCTTGTCCACTAGGAGCCCTCCTATGTAAATAAACGAACTAACTAAGCGAGAACTAGGTAACAACGCCTCACCTCCACTTCCTTGGCCATAATTCCTCCTCAAACTTCGCACCTTCGCACAACTCTCAATTTCAGCACCGCCAGATTCTGTCAGAAATTGAATCCGAAAATGAGTGTTCTTCTGGTATCGGCAGCAGAAGCCGGCTGTCCAATCCTTGGGAACTGGAAACAGAAAACTTAAAATGGGGAAAACACACCTTACCCAGAACATATATCTCGCCCACACTTCGCACTTTCAACCCTACCTTCTCCGATTAACCCCATGGAGATACCTTCATATCCTATCGAGTTAAGCAACCAGGAACTGAAATTCGACCTGAAGAAAGTTGCCAATCTTTGGTTACAGCTTCTGGCTATTCAAACTATAAAAAGAAGTTTTATGAAACATGACGATATCTCTATCGCCAAACGACATCGAAAAAGACTCTCGTTTCCAACTGTTGATCCTAAGGAGCTCGTAAAAGCACGGAAGTATCCCCATTTATACCAGCGTCTTCAAATCACATACTAACTTAGACTAGTCCTTGAAATTCGCGACAAGCTTCAAAAAGTATTACCCGAATCAGAAGGCACAATAGACAGCGGTTCGATTCCAGACATTTCTAATTTTATGATAGAATTGGAAGATTGCGGTCCGTTTCTTACAGCTTATGCCCTCCGTGAAACGACAATCGATGCGGTTTTAAAACATATTTTATCGATAAAAGACATTCCTCGAGAGAATGAGTTCATCATTCACTCTCGTTGCCAATCTCTTTACAATAAAATGGGAAAGCTAATGGCAGACACACCATAACTAACAATCGGTCTTATGAGAAGATTCATGGTAAAATGAAGGATCGATGGAACGATCTTTGAGAGCAAAACGAAAGCTGGAGTACCGGGGAAGCAAAAAGATGGAAAGTAAAACTCATAGAAGAAGTATTCAAAAAGCACCATGAACAACAGCAGGAACTTGAATATGTTCTTGCCACCGGTCTACTTATGAGAGAAGAGTTTAGGCAGAAGATCGCTATGAGGGGCGGTGAGGCAAGTGGCTATGAAGGCGGCGTTGTAACTTGGTCTGCGAAGTGTACTCCTGATGAGATGATTCGAAAATTCGAGGATTTAGCAGGCCCGGTAAATGAGTGGGATGGTGTGCTTAAGTGTATGTATATGGTACTTTTGGAGGCTCATGAGGTGGGCAAGAAATATCCTTTTGATGTTCCGCTTTTAAAGATACCGGATGATGATGATGAGACGGAGGATTACGAGCTAGAGGAGCACTACATTGTGGAGATGGACCTAGATGGTGATGAAGGGGATGAGAGCATGGAAGATGCGAGTAGCGACGATGGGAGTGATGAGGGGAATATGGAGGATATGAATGTTGAAGTTTTGAAAGCTGATGCTGAAATAGAACTTGATGTGTTGGTTGGCAAGGCTAAGGATTTTGTTGAGCTTCCTCTTCGCCAATGAAATTCATGGCTTTTGTACTAATTGATCGGTAATAGTTACAATCTCACATTATTATCCTAGCCATAAGTTAACTCTCCAGGACATTTTTAAACACAAGGCCGAATAGCGCATTTCAATTTACAGTGTCTATACTTGATCACCACAGTCCCCAACTTCTCCCCAACCTCCAGATCATTGGCGAACAATACGCAACCATCCCCGGCAACAAAGCTCTAATATTCGGACCCCAATCACTAACCACCTTCCCCGTAGCCAAAACACTTGCACCCTTCCACTTCAACTCCCCCCTCTTCCCCGCCATCTCCACCATACCCGCCCCTACATCCGCAAAACTCACCACACTACCTCCCCTCACCGTACTAATTTCATGTCCCGTCGGCACCGTCCCCGGCATAATAGCAGGAGGCTGCACAAAAATAGCATCCAGCAGACCAGGATCGTCCTCGCGAAGAGATAGATACAATGACTGCGCTTTTCGCAAGTCTTCATAGAGATACCAGAGCGCTCTTTCTAAGAGTGCTTTGAGAGGTTGAGGAGGTTTGTCCTGAAGCGAGTCGTTTACACTTGCTGATGTCAGGACGAGAACGAGAGGTGATTTATAGGTCTCTCCTGAGGTGCTTCTTAATAGCCTCAGGGCCGAGATGATGGATGCTGCGGTGTCTACAGCTATTGTTGTTTCTGGTGCGCTGTCGTTCGTTGCGATGCAGGAGAAGATTGCGTCGGATCCGCTTAGGCATTTGGAGAGGTCGGATTGTGAGTTAAGTGATCCTTCTATGATTGTTGTATTTGGATGTGTAGAGAGTTCTGGAAGGAGGTTCAGGAGTTTTGATTTTGAGCGGACAAAGATGCGGATGGAGAGGTCTGGTTGAGGGGAGGCGAGAAGGGCTCGGATGACGGCACTTCCTGTTGAGCCTGTGCCGCCGAGTATGGTGTAGATTGGCATTATTTTACGATTTGACGAGGCAATGATTTAAATTGTGTAAAAAAAAGGGAAAATCCGAGAACTCATACATGTATTTAAATGCAATACTTTTGCAGAGGAAAGGTCAAAAAGGTTGAACCCGAGAAGTCCGATAGCTATCGGCCCTCGGGGCTCCGTTGAATGCGAGGACCTGCCCATTACTCTGGACACACCTTAAAACCCTATTGTGCTAGATTTCCTAGAACAATTAACTTGATTGTCCTAAATTATTTAGGTTAATATAGAGGAATTGATTTCAGTTGTCCCGAATCGCTCGTATAAATATTTTCGTTGTGCGAGGCTTTTACTCGTAGAATAATATTATTCTGACTGAGGTGTGTTTATAGTAATAACCGCATATCTTACCAAATCATGATATCATTCATATTCCCTTCTCTTCCCAAGTTCCCATAAATGGAGTTTGTTTTATCTCATCGTTTTAGGGATAAGCAAGATAATCGTTAAAGTAGAATAAACGAGTTCTGCGAAATGGATCCCTACCCTCCCATAAAAACATTATCCTTCGATTATGAACGGAGTTGGCATTCCTGGAGCATCGCAGTGATGGCCAACCGAATTTGGTTTCCGGCAGCTAGACAGGTGCTGAAAACCAAGCGTGCCTTTTTCTTGGTGCTTTCCTACGATAAAGATGGTTGGATCTTGAGCTATCCTTTACTTAGTGAACATGGTGGGCAATGACTGTGTTATATTAAGCGAGCACGAATATTTCTAGGTCAGTAGGGCTCCCTTAAAACATGTCCAATATCATAAGCGGGAATAAAGATGCATTCCTTACTATGCTATTTCGAAACAGCAGGTTGCTTGGCAATTATAGTCATCCACCTTGACCAAAAGATGAGGCGCAAAGTAGTAAAGTTACATAGAAAGAGCAAACCTTTCATACAAAAACAGCAACCCTAAAGCGCAAGAGGCAGGAGATTCGAATCATAAAGTCTTCGTGGTTTGATGTTTGGGAGTCTATGCTCATTTATTGGCGCTTCTTGCTCCCCTTAGATGGAATGCGGTCTGCCCCGAAGAGTCCTAATAGATATCCAGTCCTGGTCATAAAGAGAAAAACCTTGAGAGCAATGTGAGTATGAAATCCGTGCCTTGAAGATAATAAACTCACAGTTGCGGCAATATTTCCCCAAGTCATTGGATTCCAACTAGCAATGTCGACGAGACGAGCATGTTCTATGCCGTAACAAGTTATTGCTACATGACCGATATCCGCGATCCATAAGGCTATGACATAGTTTCGGACGACTGCCGCTTCCGTGGTGGTGTAGAGAACAGCTATGCCTACCATGGCAAGAAGGAGGTAGATGTTACCCAGTCTGTGTTTGTGACGTTAATCCATAATTGAAAAGCGAAAGAGGGAAATTCTTTTGAACATTTGCTGAGATATAGAAGGGATTGAGAAAAGAAAAAAAAGACGTTGAGATAGAAGCTTGCCGAGTTTAAGCGGAATATGTTATAGCTAAGAGGTTACAGATGGTGGATAGCACCAGGAGCATTGGAGGCATATAATGGAAGTTTGGTAGAATCAAAGAGAGGTAATCTTACTGGTATGCAACCGTAGCAGCATTAGCAGAGATGGGCTGAACTGGAGTGAGCGGGCTCTGCTCGGCAATGAACCATTCTGCAGAAATAAATGGAGCCACGGCCCCGGCGACTCTACAATTCGCATGAGGAGATTAGCATCAGACTTTAGAAATTAGATCGCGGCGCGGGGATCGAAATCAGAATAGATGGTGCTTACAAAGAAATCGGCTCAAGAACTGTCAGAACGAACTTGGGGAAGGGAGGTAGTATAGACGTCATGATGAGGATGTGGAGGCGTAATCCAGGATGACCGGGAAGTTCCAGAGGCCAATGACACTATTCGTCGGAGCGTGGAGAGTTGGTGTTTTATGAGGCTCGCTTGTACCAGTATTGCAGTGGAGTGGCTATGAGTACTCGAGTATGTACTGGCACTGCACTGCACAACTGTGACACTGCTACTCGTAGTGGGGTGTCTATTCTGTGTTCGTCTGACCCATCCATTCGAGGTTTGTATAAAAATGGGGCCATCACGTGGGTTGCTTCCCTTGCAAAGGACGGCCAGGGGAGGTTCTGTTGACGAGTAACCTCCTCTCAACACTCCACCAGTCAGCATACCATAGTCTGTTGCGAGATTCGAGTCGTAATACTTACGCTTTAGCTTCAGCTTCACTCCAGCTCCAGCTCAAGTCCAAGATCTTCGTCTTGCACCAGGTGGACAGATGTGGCAGGGGCAACCGCCACCATGCTCATAGCATTCACACCCACCTCTGTGCCATGAAATGATATGTATGCGACCATTGAACCTCGTCTGATCGCTCGATTCAACAACGACGAAACAGCTCCGCGCTTCGATGACTCCCCCTCGACCTCTCTCGAACTTCCCCCTTTGCAAGACCCCAATATACTGAAAGCGAATGGGCGCCCTTTGCTACTAGAGCCCGATGCCAGTACTCTCAATGGCAACGGCAAGCCAGCTTCGAGTTCAGGCTCCAGCGCTCAGCGAAACTCGTCCTTGACAAACCTCATCGACGATGGAGAAAATGCACATAGTGAGGGGGGTCAGGGGAGCCAGAAGACTGAGAGACGTACAACAGACCGGGCGCTGGGAATATCGTCACCACAGTCCTTGCGCAAGATATTGGGCGAGGATGTTAGTGTCTCTACTGGAGTCATATCCAAAAAACGCTCGCTGGGCGATAACAAGGACGATTTTGTCCAACTGCCCCAACCCCCGAAAAAGCAAAAGGCTGTTCAGCAGGTTCCACCAATTATCATTGGGTTATTTCAACCTCCGCCGCAAGCTGCTCTTTTCCCGCCCATCGCCTCTAGTTCTTTTCATGACAGACATGGCCGAAATACCCTGAATACTACCAATGACCCTCCGAATGTGAAAGAGGTGGAAGAAGCCCCCAAAAATGTTCCTCTACAAGATCTAGAAGAGAAGATTGAAGGGGGCCAGGAAAACAAGGGGAAAAAGGTTGTTCGTACAAGGAAAAAATGGACCGAGGAGGAAACAAGTGCCTTACTTTTAGGTGTCAACAGGCATGGAATTGGGTGTTGGACTGATATACTCGAAGACCCGAGCTTTTCATTCAATAACCGATCTGCAGCCGATTTGAAGGATCGATTCAGGACCTGCTGTCCAGCTGAGCTACGTGGGGATAAGCCCTTAACCAAATTTCAAGGTGACAAGGGCAAAGGTAGTGCTCCTGTAAAATCCAAAACCGGTCTTTTATCGGAAAACATCCTCATAAATGAAGAAGATCTGGAATCCAGCGTCCCTTCTGGAGATAATTCCAAATCCAAGAAGTCACGAACCCATAGAAAGAAAGTAGAAGATCTTGTTCAATTGGGTATCGAGGGGCCCTTCCGTAAATCTCACCGACGAGAGAGGACCAAGTTTTCTGAGGAAGACGACCGTGAGATCCTGCAAGGCTATCAAATTCATGGCCCAGCATGGTCACGGATACAGAGAGATCCTCAATTTCATTTGCAAAATCGGAAACCAACTGACCTACGAGACCGCTTCAGGAATAAGTATCCTGAGAAATTCAAATCTGAAGAAAAAGGTGACCCTGGAAAGATTTCTGGGAAGAAACCAAGTTTGGGCGCGGAAATTGGAACGACAGTTGATGGTCACGCATCATTACCATTACCCGATCGAAAGGGCAAGGATATTTCAGACCCCAAATCATCATCTGTCGGTGTATCTCAAGTGCAGCAACCATCCTTCCTCTCAAGCAAGATGATGCCAGAATTGAGAGACCTTGACTCACTTGTGGGAAACTTTGGTCCTAAAACCCAACCCTCTTCATCAAATCCTTCCTCAAATCGCGAAGGTTTGCGAATTGAAGAAATCCTTTCTTCAGATCGAGACGGTTCCAAAAGTCTATCTTTTCAACCCCAGAACTCTTTATTTGGATTTAAAGATAATTTTACTCCTTTCGTTGAGGCACCTATTACCGAAACGACGGAAACAAACGATAACTTACCTTTCACTCAGTCTTTCGATTGGGGTGGATCCATGGCAGCTCCCTTTCCGGGAAGCATGGGAGAGATGGATATTTCCCGAATTCTACTTGACGAAGATTGGATCAACAATTCCTCCCTGTCAAATACCAAGGAAAAATCCAATGTCACGGATCTAAATCATATCATCTCTTCCCAAGGCGACCCTCCTAGCGGCTCATCATATTTCAATTTGATTTGTGATCCAGAGGAGCAGATAGTGGATTTGCAGGATTCTACTTTCGCCTAATGGATTTGTGTTCTGACCATGCAGCTTTACGTCAAGGTTTTCATGGTCTTGGTGCCAAGACTAGATAGCCTTGCAGTGTACTTGTCGATAGTTCATTTGCGGGCCTATCTTATTGTGTTTGGAGGGAGTCATTATTCTTGAAATAGTTCATGGCTCCAAAACCAAGTTACGAGCCTTATCATGAACAGCAGACATGAAATCATGTTCTGGCAAGACCTGCATTGTCTTGTTTGTTTTGTTGATACCAGATACCGTTAGATTCGAGTTCAAGAAGCATCGATAATTTGATCATTATTTCCGCACTTCATAAATGAAAAGAGAAATACTGTGTGCAATTACGCTATGCCCTCAGCCACACAAGTGTGTATATCAAAGCTACCATTATCCGCGCACAAATATCTGCGTAGCATTTTCTCAAAGTTCGCAGTCCCTGTAAGATCAAAATTTTGGCTGCGGTTCTCAATGATATATGGCTTCATACCACCTGCCAATCTTCGACTAACTCCTCTTGCTGCCTCGCTCCTAAAGCCCAACACCAACTCCCCTTAGGCTCTTTGACCAACTCTTCCAACAGCTCAAAATTTGCTTTCCCCTTCAACTCCCACATCAGCCAATTATCCAACGCCAATTGAGCATATTCCCTCGTTCTCTTTTCGTCCTCCCAAATGCAATATCGCGCTGCAGCCAACATGAATCCTTCTGCACGGCTAGCGTATAAGTTCTCAACGTCATAGAGCTCGATAAGCTCTAGTGCCATGGCGGGAGTGGCTGTGAATCCTCTATGTGGGATGAAATTGAGGAGCTGCTTGCGGAGATGGACGATTTGTTCTGTTCGGGCGTCTGAGGCGTCTTTCTGGGCTCTGGGTGCGGTGCAATGCGAGCAGGTGCATGAGAAACCCCAGTGGGATTTTATGTAGGAGTGTCGCTGTTCGAATGCTTGTTTTTCATCGATGTCTTGTGTGGGACGTGTTAGTCGCTGTTTGGGTCTAGCTTAAAGGGAGAGGGGTCAAACATGAGATTGTGAGTTCTTCTCCGGACTTGATGTCTCGAACTGCGTGGACTTTATGGATGAGAGTATCTGGCTCGAATGCGAATCGTGCACTATGAGCTCGTTAGTTGTCTACTTTCTTCATCTTATTCTGTATGTCGAAAACGTACTTGGGTCTACAGGCATGATTCAACCGCTTTTCAAGTTTGATTAGCTTCTCTCTCCACCCTTTTCAAACCAAGTCAGAAATCGAACTCACAGCAGCTTCCGGAACCACAACCCCAAAACTCTTCCCCTCCTGCCCGAAAGTATACCCAAAAGCATTCGTCATAATCCGATCGTCAACCTCATCACCACCCCAATGTCCCGCCAACCCATCAAATAGCCTCTTTGCATCAGCACCCAACATATCAACCGCCTCCCTCTGAAACGGTAACCGATCTTTTTTATTAAGGGTATCGTACGTTTCCTCGCTTACAATCAGTACCGGTCTCGAGAGCAGGATCAATTCACCCCGAGCGATTGTGCGGTTTGCTATTAGTCCTTTGCCTCTTCCCGGGATGTCCTTCTCGATGAAAGGAGGAGGGGTTGAGGGGAGTGGGTAGAGAGATGGCTGGTTCTCGGGCGAGGGAGCCGTGAAGGCCGAGGAGTTGAAGATTGTTGGCGCGACGGAGGGGGATGAGATGAGGACTACGCTTCGAGAGGAGGCGAAGGTTGGAGAGTGGTAGATGCAGTACTCGTGGTCCTCAAAAGGGGAGAGAGCGCATTGGTGTGCTGAGTACCATGGTATGATTTCGCGTGGAGTTTGAGGTTCTGAGAAGGGAGAACTTGAATTCCTCGGGTGGGAGGGACATATATCTTGTCCCCCTTCTCCTATTCCTCCGTTGGCGAGAGAGGAGAAGACGTTTCTTTGGGAGTTTGTACATGTTTGATCAGGGCTCGAATTTGACTTCTCTAATCGCCATTGGGAGGTGGGTGAGATATACACTACTGGATCTGTTCCGGTGACTACTCGTGCCACCGTACTTAATGAGATGGATGTCAGAAGAAGATTCGAAAGCATTTTGTATTTATGGAAACTACGATGGAGAAAAGTGGGAAAGGTAGATCAGCTTGAAGCTTGAATTGGTTTTGCGGTACAAGTAGAGGGGGTCCAGCGCACAGATGGTTGAGATGTTTTACCAAACATTGACGAAACAAGTTCTCAAAATCCTGATCCGTGCTCAAGCTCAGCTACTACTCGAGTAATCGGTATTGCTTTCTTTGAACTGGTGCTTGTATTGTGGTATCGCTTCACAAAAAAAAGTACCTCGCGTTCTTTCTATTGATAGACCTACTAAAAGTATGCCTTTACTCTTACTCCAACACCAAATGGAAAACAATGTTATTCAAGAGGTCGCACATTCAACATAACTACACGAGTCGTGTGAAAAACCTGCCTACTGCATAACTTTACCAAAAGACGATCTACTCAATCCCCGCCATATAAGTTCAAAAGAGACTTGAATACCTAGAACCTGGATGTGTTCGGCTAGTACAAGATACCGTACTGTACGTCACCCGATCCCTGTACCGAAGCCGCTTGTGGGCATCAATCCGATTAGATATTGATTTAAGCTTAAATATTTTGATCGGATGTAATATTTAGCTACACCCATGGGCTTCACTGCATCCGTTGCCGTCTTTTGCATGTCTAGGAGGACTTGCATTTCTTGCAATTGAGCAATAAGGATTGTGGTCAAGGAGTTACCAACTACTATGATAAAACCGCTGTCTACGACACCACCAACCTCGTCAATTCCAAGGCCAAGAACAGTTGATACCGCCTGTAAAACAATAGAGTCATGGTCGATAGGGCTTTCTGATGCCACGACGTTCAGTGGGACATGAAATACTGGGCCATGGAATATTAAGGCACAGTTGTTTTAGCCGATCTAAATCTTAAGGGCTGACGTGAAATTGGAATAATACGAGGATTTGCTGGCGTGATTTAGTCTCAGTCCAAAAAAGGCTTACGTTGATCTAACATCTGGTTACCGAGAACTCGGTGGCTAGTCAGCTGCCGTGTACAATTGTAGATCAAAATTACGAATTCGTCAACATTTCGCTTATAGTATATCTCAGCTTTTCGTCTGTATACCTTAATGCAATGGCTTTTCTCAAAAAGAAAAACATGCTGAAAGTGCTCATCTGCCAGCTCTCGCTTCTTCAGCCCTCGTAGTCTTTGCCGCAGCAATTATCGAATTGAAAGGCAAAACCATCCTAGAACATTCTATATCCTTTATATTGTGTCGAAATCAATTGAAACCAACAACCCGCAAAGGTAATCCAAACAACCATCCATCACATTAGCATAGCCCCTCAAAACGACTCCCTACAACGAATAAAAAGATCACTATAAAACACAAGCCACTAAATACTTTGTAAAGGTGTGAACTTTAGATGCCGCCTTCACAGCGGCGCCATGAAACGATGTCAACTACGTTATGGAGGTTGAACCATGTTTTTGTTATTTTGTTGGATATTAAGCTAATTATTATTTTCCATCAAGATATCTCTGCGGCGGAACGTGAGGTTACAGTAGTTGTAGGGAAAATCTGCTTGCTCAACCTTATTTATGATCCTCATCTAATCCGAGTTTGCCTAGACTAGACTAGAATTGAGCTCAGACTATTATTCAAGCTTGGGGGTGGACTGGCTTATATAGGGCCATCCAATTCCTCAGGACGGAGTTGCTTTCTATATTCCAGTCACAATGTCAGAGCTTATACAAGCTCGTCAAAGCCTGGGAGCTGGTGTGAGTACTGTGCTGGGCTTTCACAGCGGTGAGACCCTCCTTTATTTACGAAAAGACCAGTAATGTAACAACTTACTCCACGATTCTTACTAAACATGCGAAATAATGTTCTTAAGAACTTGATTTTTTGCATGCGGCATATCACATCAGGCTTACGGTAGGATACAGTATAAAGGTATGGAGGAACATTGAAGTTGGTTCTCGCTTATAGACTTGGCGCAGGCTCCTTATGGACAAGAAATGTGGGAGTGGAGTATTCTTGTTATTACCTTCTACTATTCCAACATGGCTGTGTCCGAGAATGCAGATTTTTCCTTGATTCTCGTTATCAGAACTTTGCCACGTCAAACGCTTCTCGAAATTTATAAGGAAAGTGGGCCGGCCATAGACCAGTTTTTCATAACTATAGTATTTTACTTTTTCGCTTAATTTGTGCGATAGACATAGATATCGGAGGAAAATACATCACAATTATATCAAAATACCCACTGTGGTCAATCATCCGTTCTATGAACATTTAGAATGACAATATATTCCTTCAAATGATCATGATTGTCATGGGGCTATTTACTGGTGCTTACTCCCCCTGTCTACGCTACTAACAAGTTTCTTTCTTAACTCTCGTTACCAACATCGCTATCCTATAGGCACTTGTACACAGAAAATTGACAATATCCAATCAATGATACATCTTCAGCAAGACCAAATTCTCTCCATAGTTAAGTCCGTAAAAGTTCTTTGTCTCCATCTTAGCAACCACCCACACCTTGACACAAAGCCGCAAGCGTCAAGACCCAAAAGAGGAGAACTTGAAAAAAAAAGAAGTAAAGAAGCAACGCCACAAAGCACACCACAACCTGCACTGTAAGTAAAACCTCAAAAAACACCCACCTCCTTCCAACCCTCAAAACCGCCCCCCTCCAGAAAAAACCCCCACAAGCAAAAGAAATGTGTCAAACCCTCACAACAACAACCCACCCCTGCACCCACCTCTCCCACAAAACCACCCCATGCACCCGCACCCACTGCCCCCGCGACTTAACCCTCATCTCCACCTACCTCTCCCGCAAAAGCCCTAGTCTCTGTCCAGACTGCAAGTGAGGCTCCCGCCATACTCCCCAGCAATCCAACTACAACCACCACGCCAGCTCAAATTTGGAATCACCAATACGCATATCAATCCCACGACCAACCTCGATGTTGGCGCGGATATACATCTTCTGTGCGAACCTGCTAGTTCTTGATTTTGTAGGGGGGGGCTTGTATCAGCAGGGTTCGATGAGGAGGGGGGTGGTGTGGATGTTGAGACGGGTGATGCCGTGGAGGACGGGGGAGGTGGTGGGGGATGTGTTGAGGATTTTGATGCAGTTGTGGGTTTTGGGGGTGGTTGGGAGGTGGTGGTGGATTCATGGGTGGCCTTTTACGGTGGAGAAGGATGTTATTGAGGTACCGAGGAAAAGAAAGAGAAGTTGAGCGTGGTTATGATATTGTATGTTTGCATGTTTCAGAGGCCGCAGGAGATTCAAGATATGGTGCCTGTGCAAGGGTACTCGTACTGTAAATGGAAAGTCATACGTCTTTAATATTCTCATGTAGTATATACAACAGTCTCTGTACTCTAAATATCCTAATAGGTGGACGAGATAATTTACAATTTGGCCTTCTCCCTCGGATTGATCAAAGGATCATATACAGCCATTCCCTACCCGAAAATGTTAGTCATCACGTTTGGGAATTGTAGGATTTTGTGAATGGAAAGAAAGCTGTACTTACCAGATTGTCAACCGGCACATTCGTAGTATGCATACTCAAACCTCTTGTGTCTACCAAGGTCGGGTTTAGCTGATCAACACTGTTACAGCCAATCAATCGCATGTTCATCTCCATCTCATCTTTCAACAGCTGCATAGCACGATCCAAACCTGGAGGCCCATAAGCACTCATAGCGTATAAGAACGGTCTACCGATACCAACGCCCTTTGCACCTAAGCAGAGAGCTTTGATGATATCTGTAGCACGTCTTACACCACCATCGATATATATCTCAATTCTATCTTCCCAGCCGCGCTCACGAAGAACTGGCATAACCTCTGCAAGTACTTCAATACCCGATCGTGCAAAATCAAGTTGCCGACCTCCGTGGTTCGAGAGAACTACACCTTGAACGCCGGCCTCAACTGCACGAATGACATCTTCAACTCTCTGAACACCCTTGAGAATAATAGGCATTTTGGTGATAGATAGAAACCAAGGAATGTCCTTCCAGCTCAAGGCCGGATCAATGAAACTGCTTATTGCTCTTGCAGCTCCTTGTGAGTTATCGGTTGTAGATCCAGCTTGGACATTTGTCCCTACATCGGTAAACTTTGAACGCATATCCTTCTCTCGTCGACCAAGTTGCGGTGCATCAACGGTAATGAAAAGCCCTTTGCAACCCCGGCTTTCAGCATGTTGGACAATTTTCTTGGTGATTTCTCGGTCTTTGTTGACGTATAACTGCATCCATTGGACTTGATCTGCTTCAGCCGCATCCATGATTTCGTCAAAAGAACATGATGCTAAAGTAGGAATCATCTGAATAACGTTGTGTTTCTTCGCCGCCTTGGTAAGAAGTACTTCTCCTTCAGGGTGGCCCAACTTTCCAAGTGCAGTTGCAGTGACATAGAATGGCATATCGACTTTTGTTCCCAACATGGTGGTGCTGAAATCTACCTTTTCGACATCGACAAGAATCCGAGGTCGGAACCAGATTTTGTGGAAGGCGGTGTGGTTTTCTCTCATGGTCTGGACGGGTCAGAATAATTCCCCAGATCAAAGTAGCCAATTTAAACACTCACAATTTCATCATCAGCACCACTAGAATAGTATGCCCACGCAGTCTTCTTCATGACATTCCTTGCCACTGCCTCGAAATCCATCAAGTTGTAGCATTGTTCCAATACCGGCATTCGTGCAATCCTCTCTTGTCGTGCCTGCTCATCCGGATCAAATTCTTTCTCCTCCTTCTCTACCGTTCCCATGTCAACCTGTCCCTTGTGTTTTGATTTGTCTAGGTATTTATCGAGTGTATCTGGGGGATGGATGGGATCGAACTCTTCGGTCGCATCTTTGCCCTGCGCAATTGTCAGAATCATGATGTAGCCTTGTGATTTGGGGGTATCCTACGGCATATTTGAGGATGATCTTTGGTCCGCCAGGGTGTTCTTTTGCAGATGTTAGAAAGGATGGGGTGAAGATGGCGGGAAGTTATTGTACCTGGTAGAAATTCCGTAACGTCGTAGGCTTTGCCCTGGAGAATTGTTAGCTAATGCTGAGTTGAAATCCACAAGTCGCAGAACTACATACATGAATGATCACCCAGCACGACTCTTTTGAGTTGTGCTCGGCGACTTGTGAACCTGTCAAAGTCATTTTCTTTTGGTGTTGTTTGATGGTTCAAGGGTGGCGTTAGACCGAGGTAAATGCAACGGCAATTGCTCAGGCGACGAGTCCAAAGTCAACTTAGGAAGAGGACGAGGATGAAGAATGAAGGGAGAGGAAGTCTTTCTATCTTCCAAAAGGCTCTATCTCTATCTTGTAAAGATTGACAATGGGGGTCGAGTGTCGTAAAAGGAAGTCGGTCCGTATCTGGGATGTACGAAGTAATAGGTAGCGTAGCTTGAAAGTTGGGGTCGACATGACGAGTGGATCTCTTGAAGCTCGGCATTTCCGTTCGGGCGAATGGAGCGCGAGTGGTTGGGATGGCCCTGATCTTGCGATGTTTTGCGCTTTGAAAGAGTCTCTTCTTCTACAGAAGTTTATACTGTAGAGAAATTGCGAATGACTTTGGAATTGCCGTAGGTAGGCCGATTTACTTTCCTGTTGGTTAATGTTTGTTTTGCCTTTTCACAACCCTGGAACTTCCCCAGATTCGGGGGAGGAATGCCGGGACCCGGGTATGGGGATGTGGCCAATCACATCCTTCCAATTGGAATTGAAAGATACAACACCCACCACTACATCGTTATAATACTTTTTTGGAGCACACGAAACATAGACATTGGAATATGCTTACAACTCTATAGCATTTGTACGTATACTAGATTTACACGGTATTGTTCTAGTATCTCTAACTTTATCGTGTTATAAAAGCCAAGAATAATGTCCATGCATCTTGAAGTTCAGGCAATTTATATCGCGGTCGTATAGAAATGGCAAAGCTACAAATCATGGCTACAACTTATATAGTCGCACTTTCACCCTTTGTACTATACAGAAGCTCTCGATCTACTTGCTAGAACAGAGAAAAAGAAAAGAATATTAGATAGAAACGCTGACATAGGAAAAAGGTTTGCCGCGCAAGAAACCACAACTCCTATGTAGCCAAAGGCATATAATGGTCAAGAAGAACAAGCAGCAAAAAGTTAGGGCTCACACAGTCCACCTTATTGCCAAATGCTGAGTACTCAAGTTTTACCCCCAATGAGTACTTACCTCAACTACCCAGGGCAAGGTGGTGAAGCGGCTGGGGTCCGAGAAACAGAGACAAGTACACTTGTCCGGGCTTAGAATAAATCACCCATTATCTCGTCGCAGAAACAGAAGGGCAAGTATGACTTGACCAGGCCGTAAAGAGCCTCACATTTCTGTAAACACCCCGACATCTGTCGGCGCCTAGCGGGTCTCGCTTATCGAAGTTTAGAATACTGCAAGCATCTCATCTTGACGGTAAGCCCTACATCGTAGCTAACCTGGCAATGTGGTAACACCTATGTCGTTCAAATGCAAGCATTCAAGCGACGCGCCGATTGGAGTCCACCAACGGCTTCGGCTCTGTGGATTCGCTGCTGTGTTTTGCTTATTGGTGGTACATGAATTTGAGCGAAGCGAGCGAATTTCACGATTTGTGGGCCGTAATTTTCCCTCTGAGTCTTCTATTGGACATCACCCTCGCTTTGCTTGCTAGCGGTGGTTGAGTATGGCCCTTGGCGATGTGTAGCTCTCGTGGGATTCCTACTGGTGTCATTTTCACGTCCAACCTTGCCTTTCGCTACTCGACTGCCACGATTTCAACGTCTTCGAAGCGCGCACAACCTAGCCAATATTTCCCATGACATTCAAAGTCCTATAATCTTTGCTACAGGCTCTGACGGTTTTGAGATACTCTGAGATTGTGTTTCTTGTTCCAGCGCTCAGATTGTATTCGGATAGAGATCCCGTACCTCAAAAAGCAAGGTTCGCAATGATACCTGCAACCCCAGTAACAGTTTTACCAAGTTATCCATGAGTATCAACCCTTTTGTGAGAGCGCTCCAGGAGGAGGTTTAAGTCGCCTAATGATTCACGTCAAGCGGTGCGGTCAGGGTCAAACATATATTGTGCGACACCTCTTTATCTTCAAGACGAGATCACTGATATGGCGATCGGAAAGTACCCGCTAATAGGCTTATCTTTCTACTTTGTGAACCCATAAATTTGTATACCCAGATCGGATTTCTATATCTAGAAAAATGATACAGATTAATCAAGTGACGGCTACAATGACCCTAAGCTACAAATACCTCCGTATTCGCACTTTATCAAACAAGAGTGAATCTAGATGGTTCCCAACGTATGGAGATGGAATTTGATGTCAAATTCACTCCCTTGCGCTAGCCAACGTCCCGACGCCCAATCAGAAGGACATACAAAGTCTGGTTCCTCATCGCACCACGGCAGTCGTTGAACTCAGCCAATAAAATGAAGCAAGCAGCTCCACTAGAGACTTCATTACCTCAGGATATTTTCCGGCCGCCATTCACCTGTGCGAATTATTCGCACCCGCAGGTAAAAACTGGTTGCAAAAAACTTCTTAGCTAAGAGTCAGCAGCGTCTTGTCATCATAGAGGTCTTTAGGTGAGGACGAGCTCTTACTCTATCGCAACTTTAATCTTAAGTACACTAGAGCATTTTTGTTTCCTATCTGGTGAACTTCGTTACTGGTGAAGATGCATTCGATTGGGTTGTGCAAGTGTCATTGCTGTGTCGCTTAGCAATATGTCTTGGCAAAACACAAAGTTTGTGGTTCCTAGCAAGTTCGGTAATACGAGGATCTATCTCTAAATATAATCACAAGTTGGCCAGCATTCAATTCTCGCTCTTATGTGATGAAATTGGTGAACGGGAAGTACGTTTTTTTCTGGAGATTTTATTGATAAGAAAGTTATATTTGAATTGTGCCGCGGACAATTGCATAGTAAATAAGTTACCTTTACTAATCTGAACCCAAGCACTGAGCTTGAATGTATATGGAAGATGAGCGATTTCACGAAGGCTTGGCTCATACACCAAGAATGGTTATACGTTACTAGGCTAGGTCATTCTGGCGTGCTGGGTTGGAATCCGTGGCGACGGATTTATGGATATCATCTGAGAGAGGCTGCAACAATAACTTGAGATCCCGAAGCCAGGTTTCGAGTTTCATTTCATAATAAAAAATAAAAAATAACAATGTTAAACCAACATAGCTTTACTTTTGCTCACCATCGATAGTCCCACGGTCTAAGAGTTTACACGGACTCTAGAAACCCTCAGGGTGCTCAAACGAGCTAACCCCTATAGTATCTTTAGCGATGAAATTGTCGCTTGTCAGACGCTTACGCTCTCCGACACTCCATCCAGTAGTTACTTTCTTCTTTGCTTGCCATGGTGGTTAGTTATCTGATAGAGGTCAAGGTTTAGCCCAAAATAATCAGAGACTCAAGCAAGAGAGAAGGTAATCGAGCAATAAGAATGCAATAGGGCAGTGTTGTCATCGCTGGCCTGGCGTCACCGATATAGACCGTTAGCGAGATCTTGTATTCCTGACGAGATACCGAACTGCTTCGCGACGTCGACTAGCATTCTGTTGCTGCACATTTCCTCGTTCGCAATGAGGGTTTCTGGTTAGTCCATAACGCGTGGCAAACATAATACACTAAGTCACCATTTCAGCCAAAGCGTACCAAGTTGTTGTCTTAGGTGTGGGGAGTTCATATTTGAAGCACTTAAGTTTCGTTACTCAAGAGGATACAAGAGTATGTGCCAAATACACCATATCAGCTGTAGCTTAACAGAGTACATACATGGTGTATGATAGTACATAAGCTGATTTATGTTCTGAAAGTTTTAATTTATTGTAATGGATTGCGCCCTAGCAAATAGAAGACGCCTTTCAGCCACTCTACTTAGTAGCCAAGAGGACATAGGCCTCGAATCTGATACCCCCAAACTCTGCAATCTCTTCCTTCACAGCCTCATTAACAGACTCGTTCCACCTAGCCTGCTCTTCCTCGGTGTATCCCTCACGAGCCTTGGACATCATAGGACCCGACATGAGCATAGTTAAGCCAGCCATGTTATCCTCCTCGGTCACGAGCAATATCTTATCAATCATCGTAATCTTTTCCTTGAGAAAGCCGCCTTCCTCGAAAACTCTCTGTAGCACGCCCTCTTCGAAGAACTCGGGGCCTGGAGCGGGCATCAACGGAAGATCAGGACGTATTTTCTTCTGTGCGGCGTGGATCATGAACGAGGGGGCGAAGCGACGCCAACAGCTTACAACTGCCAAGCCTCCTGAGCTCAGAGTGCGGTGTGTCTCACGAACTGCATCAACGGGAGAGACAAAGGTGAAGATACTAAAGTTGTCGATGGAGTGAGTGAAATAGTTATCCGGCACGGATGAGAGGTCCTGAGAGTCGAGCTGTTTGCAATTGACGTCCGGCAACGGGGAAGCGTTGAGGGATTCAGCCGCAGCTGACACCATCATGGCGTTGCTATCTGTTACCAGCATCTTCTTTGGCAACTGGTCCTTAGGAAGTGTGGCAATAATAGCGGCAGCACCAATACCAGGGCCTGCGGCTGTGTCATGAACGATCGATTCTGGTCCAAAAGGGCTTGCTGATGTCTGGACATGGTTTTTAATTACATCCGCAAGAATATCGAGGGTTGAGCGACCCGTCTGGCGAACATAAACGCTGGCAAACTTGGAGAAGAAGTCGGACTGTGGGAGGTTTGGGTGCTGGGATTGGGTTTGTGAAGCCATCTTGAGAATGATGAGTGACTATGACGTGCACGTGAATAGCAATTGACAAGTTGTGCTTAACGTAAAAATGTGTTTGAGAAGAAGGGGAAAAGAAGGATAGTAGAAGATGCTTGAAGTTTGAGAGGCACAGGCAGCGTTCAACATCCAGCAATTCCAGGCGCAGTCCAGGCATCAAATGCTGCAGTTGGGCATGCCGTCTTACCTGCGTGCCCCTGCCTGACTCGTCTATTAAGAGTCGTAGATAAATGCGGTTGTTACATGAATTCCAGGCCAAATAACGATCAAGAAAAGTAGAAAATAGGCTGCTAAATATTCACGCAACACTAAATTGTATAAATAACCTTCACTTGCATCTAAATGTCTGTAGAAATCTAGCAGAGATCTTCGTTGCATCGAATCAAAGCGACCTCGACAACCAATTCCTGTCACGAAACTGCACAGAAATCACTGGCGGAGAATATTAATCAGCAAAGACTATAAAGGTAGCTCCTTTCTACCTGGCACCACCAGTATCCGGAGTGAACTGGCCAAATATGGTGTCAATGCTTCGGTTCCAGGTCTCAAAAAAAAAAAAAAAACAGAGACTTCTTTGGATGACCTTATGTTCGTGGCTGAGTTCAATATTGGTCTCACGAATATGTAATCTTTGATTGATTTGACGTTTCCGAAACTTGAGAATGAGAGTTATATGCTTTTGGAGGCGGGAATACTTCCATCGAAGTGACTTTTCCGGTTCTGAAGTCTTCTGAACTCGAGTTGACCGTAATTATATCAAGGTTTGTGCCATCATCTTTCCATCTGGCAACTTCAATACTCTAGAACTCTCGCTGACATCTTTCCCAAAAATCAACTTCCAAATCATACTAGCAGCGAAGGTTGTACCATGTCAAGCTACAGTATCCTGCCTATAACATATCCCTACCCACACTAAAAAGCGTAACCGAAATCCTCTTACAAGGAAATAAACATCACAAGGTTCGCGAAATCTCTCCTTTCCATATTTAATATTCCTAAAACCTACAGACTTTCCTTGCCAGCTCTAGAGAAGACCACAAATTACTTCGCCGTCGAACCACTTGAGACATGTACCGTGACCTACGATTTTGCCTCTCTCAAAAGGATGGTCGATACCCATCACGATCATTCCTCCGCGACCTCAATGCTCGGTGCGGACAGGCTCCCTTTTTTATGTTAGGTTGGTATCCATGTTGGATAAGGAAAAAAATAGGAATTCAAGCTGGAGAGTACGTAGGACGTACATACCCTCCTCGCGCATATTCCGTCGCTAGGATCCAGTTTCTTCAAGGGTCAAGATTTGCATACTGTATGTCGTTCAATTAACTCGATTTTGGCTGAGTGGGTAGCGTTGTATTTTTATGAGAGGGGTAGACCACTTTTACTTGGTCTAGTGGATGTGAAATACGAGCTGCTGACTTCAATGTTGCATGTACCCCGCTTCATCCACTGAAGCTGAGTACTCATAGCGGCATTATTGGGAAACAATACAAGCTTGTTCTTGTTATCATACGAAAGCTTGCAGTTAAATTCCTTGAAAGGCAAACATTTCACAGATTTTCCGGATGTTTTGAAGCGAGCTGCGGCGAGTTTGGGCAGAGTTGAGAATAACCAATCTCTATCCAACCCTTCATATTTCCTTCTTCTGGGGTTTTCTTAGGCAACAGCATTTCATGGCAAATAGTCACGCGTACTCTGTTCTGACTGGTTATTTCAAGTTCTTGGTGCAGGAATCACCAATGTTTTACTAGACCGTGAGCAGTTACATCAACAATTTTGGCGAACTTGAACTAGCGCTACTTTGGGGTAAAAGCTGTTGGTATGTACATATTTGGGTTTATTGCCCTTTGAATTGCAGATAGATACACTTTCGGGGTTCATTGTCAAAATGGTGCGTTAGCAAGTTCCTTTGTTCAAATCTTACTTTCAACCCGTTCCTGTGTTAGGTATGTAGCAAGTTGCAGTTGTATCTAGCTTTCGTTGGTCTACATTTCTAAAAGGATCAAAGTGATTGATACATAAATCTAGAGTAATCAAGCATCTCAGCTTGGGCGATTAGGATACCACGCTTGATTGCTCTGGAGGGTTTAAACAATTGCTTGGATCCTCTAAGAAAGTAACAGAATCAGAGGAGCGATTTTCCGCAAGTTTTGGTTTCTATAGCGAAGTCGTTTCTAGTTCTAGAATGTATCACGAATGACTCTTATTGGTAGTCTTACTCAGTAGAATTCCCTGTCGTCAATTCCGCAGCAGAATTGTTCAATAGTTTCGCCAATCCAGCACCAGAATTCCGCCCTATGTTCCGTTGGTGGTGGCCTCACGGTTTAGTCTCCCCCACAGAAATTTCCGCAGAGATAGATGAAATAGCCGATGCAGGATTCGGCGGTGTTGAAATAGAAGATGTGCATCACAGTATCAAAGACGATGTGCTAGATCCACTCGGTCACGGTTGGGCTACAACTCCTTGGACAGATGCGGTGATCGGGGCTTTGGAACAGGCAAAGAAGCGAGATCTGCGAACTGATATTGCGGTTGGGCCTTCCTGGCCTGCTTCTTTGCCAAGTATTACGCCGGATAACGATGCTGCTGCGAAGGAGCTGGTTCATGGGAGAGCGTACCTGAATGCTACCAACGAATTCTCATTCTCTGGTCCACTGCCTGTTTCTTTTCAAGGTCCTGCTCCGGGGGTAACGAATGAGACTTTGATCTCTGTTCAAGCTTGGAGGATCAATTCGGCAAGCAAGCCTTCGGATAGAACACTTCTCCTCGACCCCAATACTATGATAGATCTCACGAGTCAAGTAATCAACGGAAATCTAACATGGAAAGCTCCAACCGAAGGGTCATGGATCCTAATGCCGTTCCGTATCCGTGGAACAGGGCAGCAACCGGAAGCAGGACCACATACTAGTCCACCAAGCTATGTTATAGACCACTTCTCCCCTCTAGGTGCAAAAGCCATCACCCAGTTCTGGGACTTCAAAATCCTCAACACAGGCATCCAAGGTCTCGGATCTCTCTTTGAAGATTCCCTCGAGTTTGAGGCTACAACGTATTGGACACCCGAATTCCCGTCTGAATTTAGCCAACGAATGGGTTACGACATCCGCCCACTCCTTCCCAGTATCGTCCGCGAGAAAGAGAAATTTACAATAGCATTCTCCGATCAAGAAATCTCCCGGGGGGTTCTTAACGACTTTTGGGATGTTCTGGGAGACCTGTATATCAAAAACCACATCCACCCCATGCAATCCTGGTCCCAGACCCATGATATAACTCTCCGCGTCCAACCCTACGGCCTCCAAACCGACGCCATGGGCGCCGCCGCATCTCTAGACATCGCAGAAGGCGAATCCCTCGGATTCAAAAACCTCGATGACTACCGTTCCCTAGCAGGGGGTTCAAACATGGGACAGAAACCCCTCATCTCCAACGAAGCAGCGGCATTCGCAACCTCCGCCTACACCACAACCTGGGAACGCGTGCTGCGAACGCTCAATCCGATCTTTTCCACGGGGGTGAACCAGAATGTTCTGCATGGATTTAGTTATAAGGAAGCGCCGGGCGTAAAATGGCCTGGGTTTGCGGCTTTCACGCCGTACAATGGGGCCATTGGGTATGCGGAGTCGTGGGGTCCGAGACAGCCCGCGTGGAGACATGCTGGTGATATTGCGGCTTATTTGGGTAGGGTCCAGCTCTTTCTGAGGAGGGGAGTGGCAAAGCATGATGTTGGGTTTCTTAGACAGAAAGGCTATGTTGCTTCGGGGTTTGGGGCTTCATGGTTTTCAAGTGAGGGAGTGAGGATGGGGTGGAGTATGAATTTTCTTGCACCTAGTCTTTTGAGGGTGCCTATTTCGGAGGTTTCGAATAGAAGACTTGCGAGTGAGGGGCCAGACTTTGGAATGCTGGCTTTTGAAGGAGATGCTTTTGCGTCTCTTGCGCCTGTTTTGAGTCTGGATACGATGAGACGTTTGCTTGACTTCGCTAAAGATGGGTTGCCGGTTCTTGTTGTTGGGAACTGGACTGGTATTCGCGCATATGGATATGGGGAATCTTCCCAGTCTCCTCTGATTGCCGAAATGTTCAAGGAAATGCTCGGTTTACCGAATGTGGTTATCGTTCCTGATCGGGCGACCATGGCTGAAGGCGTCGCGAAACTCGGTGTTCTTCCTGCCGTTCGACATACCAATTCTTCACTTCTTCACATCCGCAGAGTAGATGGCGACCTAGATCATTTTTTCTTTGTTGCTGCTTCAGCAACAGACGGCGTTGATCAGGATGTCTCTATCCCCAGGAGGAGTTCACAAGCTATTCCTTATATTCTTGATCCTTGGTCTGGAAAGACTTCACCTATCCCGATTTACGAGGAACTTCAGAACAGCAGATTGTCTTTCAGGATTCAACTCCTTCCTGGCCAAACGATGTTGGTTACTCTCGCGCCCCTAGATACAGTAGTTACCCATGCTGTGGGGTCCACAGGCCAGCTTGTAATTTCTGAGGGGGGTAAATACGCGATTCGTGCAGCTAAAGGTGGCACATACACCACCACCTTCTCAAACGGCGATACAGTTGAAACAACCATTGAAGAAGCACCGCCTGCAATCGACTTGAAAGACTGGTTGTTATCACTAGAGGACTGGAGACCGGGAAACACAACGACCACCACCACCATCCTATATCACAATCTAACTCTAAGCTCACCTTTACAACCATGGACTTCTCTCCAAGGGCGTGAAGACGTCTCGGGTGTCGGAATATACACAACTTTCTTTACATTTCCCTCTTCTACTCCAAATTCAAGCTCGAAAACAAAACTCGTGGCCACCCTCTCTTTCGATCGGTTTCTCGGGTCGTTTAGGGTTTGGGTTAATGATGACATGGTTGCTGCAGATCAGCTGGCTATGAGCGTTGAACTTGGAGATGGTGTCAAGGAGGGAGAGAATAAATTGGTTATCGAGGTTGCGGGGAGTTTGTTGAATAGACTTAGGGTTGAGGATCCGGGTGTTTATGGGGGGAGTAAGAGGCAGGATTTTGGACTTTTGGGGGTATTGAGGGTGGGCTTTTCGTGGGTGGTTGAGATTTGAAACTTGCTGGGTCCATGATTTGTGTGGAGTTTGTGGTTTTTGCGAGTGAGTTGAGAATGATGACAATCTGGTCTCGTCATTCTTGAGTTTGAAAGAGCTTCCTAAGAGGCGTAGTGATCTGCATCTCAAGAATATTGAAGGCATGAAGTACTCGAGTACTGATAGAGACTCACCAGCTTTCACATCGCCACTGATTGATGTGTGCATTTTCCTAATCTGGATCCCTCTTGATTGGTCATCAATTAACATGAATGAAAAGGCGCTAGAATCAGCCTCAAGTCGCTTAGATCAAAACTACGTCATTTTCGCGTATACCACGTGCCAAATAATACCAGTCAGGATTAGCTTGCCCCACTCTGCTCCACAAACGGCTGCTGACAAGCTCTGCGTAATCATCACCAAGCAGCTTCACATCAAAGCCTCAATATCCACTCCACAACGGCACCAAAGACTCAAGTGTGTCCTACAAAGTAGTAGGTAATAATTTTCAATCCTCATGCAATCCGTATCTCCAATGATCTCGCAGCTTCTCGTCCCCCATTCCCACGTCTATATATGAAGTTCTTCATAGCGCTTTCCTCGTTTGTTCTCATCTCAATTTCAGTCTATTTCAGTACCCCACTGCAAGAACTATTTACTGCTCTCACAAACTTCAAGACAGCCTCAATTGCCCCTTCAATCGAAAAAATAACCACACCAATAATTACACAGCCAATTCCCATGACCACTGCATCGAAGGCCATCAAAGCAATAATGTCCAAAGCCCTCACCCACGCAAAGATCGTACCCCGCCGTTCCAACGAGCGCGGGCACGCAGATCACGGATGGCTCAACACTTACCACACTTTCTCTTTCGCAAACTACTACGATCTCCGCTACCAGAACTTCGGCAGTCTGCGAGTCCTCAATGAAGATCGAGTCGATGCGCAGAACGGCTTTCCCACTCACCCTCATCGCGATGCAGAAATCTTCTCGTACATCTTGAGCGGGGAGTTGACACACCGGGATAGCATGATTAAAAAGGGCGCGGAAGGAAAGCAAGGCGATGATTTCTTCAAGATGCACAGGGGGGATGTTCAGTTCACGACTGGGGGAACGGGTATCGCACACTCGGAACAGAATGAGTCGGATGAAGAGGTTCATTTCCTTCAGATTTGGGCTTTGCCGTGGAAGAGAGGTCTCACTCCAAGATATCATACACGCACTTTCTCTGAGGAGGCAAAACGACAGGCGTTTCTTCCTATACTTTCCCCATTGAAAGCAGGACCAAAGGCAACAGCCGAAGAGGAGAAGGCTGCTGAAGCTACCCTCCCAGAGACCATCCCAATTCATGCAGATTTGGTCATGGCCGCAGGAATCATTGGTGTGGACAAACGCTTCAAGTGGACAGTAGGCGCAAATGCTGTCCAGAAAACCGAAGGAAGAAATGTTTACATTCATCTTCCTATGACCAAGAAAGGCGCGATGAAGATCAGAATTGACGGACGAGAATCAGCCGTTCTATCTGAGGGGGATGGGGCATTTGTTTCTGATGTCAATGCTGGAGATGTGTTGAGCATTGAGAGTATTGGAGAGGCTGAGGCTGAAGTTGTGGTTCTAGATAGTGATTAGAGAGCTTGCTTTTTGTGGTTCATATATCATTATGTATGTTAGAAGCGTTTTAGATAGAATTTGAGCAAAATTTTCAAGGATTAATATCACCCCTTTGTGTATCATCAGTCTTGCATGCCTTACTTTGAACTGGCTCTATAATACAAATAAAAAAAGCAAAATTGGGTATCTAAATAACTCATCCTTCATAGCTTCCTCGTAATCTTACACACTCTCTGTGATTAGATCTCGGAACAAAATACCTCAAAAACACCAGGCCACAGCAGCCCCCCCGCCAATCAACCTCCCCGTCATCTTAACCCACCTCATAACCCGCGCCAGCCCGTCTTTCTGTCCCTTACCAAGACTCAATCCCTTGATCCTGACTAGCAAATTGGTCCAGGACGAGTTCGAGGCTATGATAGAAGAGGGAAACAAAAGAACTTGTATAAATCCCAGCACCCAAGACATCACCAATCTCTCGACGAGCACTCCATACTCATAACAAGTAACCCATTCTCTATTTTTTAATAATCCCCATCGTACAACTAATCGCCGTAATCGTCGCATTCGAGCCATAAAGGCCATTCGGCAAAACCGATTCATCGACCGACAAATCTTTCCCTAGGACCGTCTCGCCGTCAAAAAAGTCGCACCGTTCATCCCGGATCTCGTTGCACCGCGAGGCAATTTTGAAGGACGCGACGCTCTTGGTGAAGAGCTGTTTTAAGAGCGGGTCGGTGATTTCGATGCGCTTCCCTGTCGGCTGGATTTGGATCATGATGTGTGTCTTGAGGTCGGTTTCGTCGCCGATTTTTTGGAAGAGCCCGACGAGGATGTCGACACCGTTTCCGAGGGCTTGGGTGTGTGTGAGGAGGGTGAGGAGGGGGAGGAGGGAGAGATGGATGCGCATTTTGGGGGGGTTGGTCTTTGGAATGGGGGTTTGGATGGGTGTTTTTGTTGGCGTGAGTGATGGGGAGGGAGGGGTTTTTGCGTTTATAGATTAAATGATTTCGAGAAAAGAATTAGGTAAGAAAGAAAGATTTATAGACCCGTCTATAAGAGCTATTCAGAAACTGGTAGTAATAATAGAGGAGCTTGAAGAGGTGGTAAGAGACATTCTTTATACTTCCTCCGAAGCCAAATAAATGATACAATCCAGTGGAGTATCTACCCCGTAATCCACTAGAAAATGCCTTGTCTACCCACTAAATAATACCTGTTGCATCTGGCACGAGGTGAATTATCTGACGATACTTACATGAGGTTGGGTTGGTAAGCACCATCTTAAGCTCGCCTAGAAGTTTCATACCTAGCTACCCTTAAAATAACCTTATTTCGAGCCCCCTACCCCAGGTTTCATACTAGGCTATGGAACACTTCGTAGAAGTCCCGTGATATGTATTTAGGGAATTTTCGATGGGAATAAGAATTTTCCCATGCGACTTTCTGGGTGCGGTACGTCTATTTCTGTTTCATTGTACGAATTGATATACCCGTCGTCTCCGAAATAGCATTTTCTCGCTTTTGTGGATGGTAGTAGGACATGGTGTGTTTCCCGTTCTCTAGTCTTCTAGCACAGTAATAACTACTAGTCTGTTAAGTTGATTGTGGACGGTATATATTTATTACATGTTCCGACGATGTCGCTGTTAGAGAAGGTAATAGTATATACAAAGACGGCGGATAGCTCGGAAGATTCACCCCAGATTATCCCCACCTGAAATCCGGAGAGATACTTCTACTATTAGGTACTTATTTATATCATTTTTACCAACTCTCGCCAATGCTTATATATAAAACGCTAGAAACCCCTTAGTAACAGCACAAAACTTGTAAAAAACTATACTAAATCTATGGATTATATCTACCGATATTAGTTTCGGATATAGGGGTAAATTGTTCGAGCTATTCGCTAATCTTGGTATAATAGTCTAAAGGGAGAAGTCGAGGTACGAGAAAAATCGCTTATATAACTTTAGTACCTAGATTAGTTAAATAGCAATTTTGCTATACACTCGAGTTAAGTTAAGTAAATACTACTACTTAACTAATTTACTCGAATTACTATGCTGTCAAGAACTAGTTACCTTGTATCAAATCTAGACTATGAGCTTTCGAATAATTCTAATAAAATATGCAAGAGAGAAGGGGTATGTACTACGTACTATCCAACCTGATCTTCTGTTTTTTGTTCATACAACAGGCAAACATGCCGCGATGCGATGCTGCGTTGTAACGGATTGTTCTGGGATAACAACAGAATAGCAAGGGAGGGAGGGTACGGGTAACACGATAAGCAAGGAATTCCGAAATAGGAAAGAGCTTCTAGATCTGAGCTGCACGTAGAAGCCAATGCAACTCACAAACCCACCTGCATCCAGGAACGCAATTCACAACCAGAACATGTTCTAGAACGCCTGGAGCGTTTCTACGCCACATGCAAAGCAGAAGGAGAGTGACCCGAGTAAATCCAAACTTGATCCCACGTTTTTGGTGTCAGAGTACCTAGGTAGGGTAGGATGGAAAGAATCGTGGCTCACCACGTTTGTTTCAAGGATTATCAATTGATGGATTGAACCGATATATAACCCAATTCAATCCAAGATGGTGTGTACATATGCAGTCATCTGGATGCTTAATATATGTGAGGGTGGGAGTTTGGTGGTCGGAGATGAACTGAATCCTCTTCGTGTGTTGCGGACGTTGACGCGTAGGTGTGGCCCAGACCTCTTTTGTGACTTGTGCAGGAAAAGACTGGATGGGTATTTGTTTTCTTTGTCATGGTTAACATGTGAATTGAGGATGTACCTAGAAGGAATTGGTAATTGTTTGCGAAATCAATGATGTTGAGAAGAGCTGGCGACACGAGTATTTCCTGAATAGTAGTATCGGCGTTAATATTCTCGACGACACGTGACATGATGTGATCGGCCTTAAGGGACTTTTGTAAGAGCGAGTCCTGGCCTCTGGAATTCATCTATCGTCCGCCGCTGTTTGAACCGCTTGAAAGTCAACCACCCCTTGAAGGGAAAGGAGTGTCAGACTCAAGGTCGTTCTTTCCCTTCTATATCCATCATGCTAGATAAAGCCTGCGAGATGACGCGAGGGTTCTTGTTAGGGAAGGCGCAACTCTGTCCCCTCAGAGTATAACCCCTCGAGTATAACCCCTCGAGTATAACCCCTCAGAGTATAAATCCAACCCCCGCTGTCCCTCCGAGCTTCATTGTCACGATGAGAGGCGCGTCCAGCGGACAATTTCTGCTGGCGCTAAGAGTCCCGGATTATTATACGGCTCATGGCGCAAGTTCTTGAGCCTTCAATATTTCCGAGGCCCCCAATTGCAAAGCCCTCACCCACCTCCAACAGCAGAGTTGCACTGCCAGGCAGACAGCCTCACGAAGGACAAGCTGATGAACGAATGGCTCAGTCATCATCAGCCCTCCACTACCCGTCGCGACACTCCTTTGCAGTATCAACAATTCAGCGAGTGACGAGCGGCTGAGGAGTGATTGGGGTACAATCAAGATCCTGTGTCCACCGCAGAAGCCGTCTGGATGTAAGATACGACGTGCAGTATGGAATCATCATCGCTTCGCGTCAAGTTGCCGCGCCCCCAAAATGAATTATAAGCGCTTGGAAGCGCCGCTGATACTAGATACTCTACAAAGTTTGGAGACGAAAGCCGCAATGATGTTGTATTGATGGAACAAACGCCATGGAGCGGGGAATCCTGTCAACGGCTACAAATGAGAGTCTTATGACTCCTGAGTGGGTAACATGCAAGTATATTGAACTAAATGCACTGCGCCTCCTCACCTCGTCTTTCTACCCGCCCTCTTTTTCCTGAACCCGACTCCTATCTTCTTCCTCATCCACCTACCTCGTACCTCTAAAAATATCTTCACCTAGCCAGCCGGAATGGCACACTGACAAAGAGGCACCAACATTGCACAAAGCAGCACAGCATACTCCATTACGCTACTGTGGTCGGCAGCCTTACTGTACGGTCCCATCTGTTACATGTACATACATCATGTTGCGGAACTCTCGGCCCTGCTCAGGATAAAGATCTCCTCTTTGGGTTTCATACTACGAGAGGTACTCAGGTAGCGTAGCATCATTGCTAACTTCTTGGTAAAAATGGAACATTCGCTTTGGAGCTGGAGAAGCTGGACCAAAATCGGCACAGCGATTATGTTCTACCAACATGTAATCGGCATGCACAACACACCCCGCTTCCGGTCCTTCTTGCGCAATTAATGGCAACCAACGGCGATCAACAGACCCTCTGGTCGCCGTGTCACGTCCGAATCATATCGCAATTGGTCCAATTGCGTAAGATATCAGATCCGCCACCTTCAAACCATGTGGTATCCCTTCCTACACTGTGGCTTCGACCTCCAAGTGATCACCTCCTTCACACTCCCTTCTTTGCCCCTGACTCCACCTCTTATCTTCCCTTTTTCATCGCTTACTTGCTTTCGTGCGTCTCGTCTGTTCACGCCGTTTGAAGCGGCGTAGTCAGACATTTGCCAAATCTTCATTTTTTGTCGTAAAGGCAGAGGCTTCACATCCTTCCCGAAGGATGGCCCCACGGCTCGTCCTGCATGTACTCTGGAGAAAAGCCGATCCAACGAGAAGCTCTCCTTCCCCAATATCCCTCCTTGTCATCAACCGCATCTTACTTCAGTAACGGTAATCAGGTTTATCCTTCCCTTTCTGTGCCCCTAGTGCTTTGCATCAGCTAGTCTGGAACGAGGCCGATTTCTCTTTCGTATAGACTCCCTTTTCCTTTATATATTGCTTTCCAGTCCCATGTTGAGCTTTCTTACTGTTTGATTTTACTTTCGATGCCATTCCAAATGTCGAAATGCTAGAGACTCGTTTGCATTCTGTCCCGTCGCAGTACTTGTTCTTATTTATTGTTTTATGTTTATGCTTAATTGGCAAAGTTGAAGGAGAAAAGAGGCAATGCTTCTTCCCAAATGGAAATAAGGCCGACTCAGATACGAACTGCAATGCTGGAACAGAATCAGTATGTTGTGGTAGAGGATTTGTTTGCCTTGAGAATGGAGTTTGCATGGACAACTCAACAATGGTAGATGGAAAGATAGCAGGAACTTTATGGAGAGGATCTTGTACCGACAGCACATGGAATTCGCCTCTCTGCCCCAAATATTGTAATCTACCATCCGGACCCCTTCAAGGAAATCTTGGGAGTGGTCAAGCTCTTGGGAAATGTCCTGGTTCAGACAACATTTTTTATTGCAAACGAGATGGACTGATTAATATCTGCGCCGACCCTGATACTCAGTTTGTCATACAAGGTATGTTGGACATGAAGATATATTGTAACATCCAGCATGGCCGTTTATGGTCTAGATAACTGATCGGGGTTCTCAGGGTCAGCTATACCCATCAATACTATCCCAGTCGTCGAACCGACTGTAGTCACCTCCACCCAAGGCGGTGGAAATATCGTCGTCGTTTCCACAACCATCGAAGCCTCAATAACAGACTACACCTACACGCCCACTGCCAATGGAGGAAAGCCAGCAACACCCCTCTCCACCGCCACATCCCAACTCAGCTCCAACCCACCCTCCTACGCCAGCCAACACGGCCTCGCCATCGGTCTCGGCGTCGGCCTCTCAACCGCCTTACTCTCCTTCATCCTCCTGGCCCTGTACATCTTCTACAAACACCACCACGAGAAACTCGAGGTGGAAGAGCTCTACAAGGGCCCTCCGCCCATTCGTCCCATGCGGCCCGATGTAAACTCTCCCTTCGATCATCGTGAAATCGGCGATCCGATCGTCCTTGGGAAATATGCGCTGATACATAGATCTTCTGATAGGGACGGGGATACGGATCACTCGGATCTAGAGAGGGAGAGCGAGAGCGAGAGGAAGGGGATGCGAAGTCTGTCGCCTCCGGTGTTGGATCCTATAATACTGCCGCCGGTTAGTGTTCCGATTGGGATTGCGGTTGGGAGTCCGAGGTGGGTTTAGGATTTTTTGGGGGTTGTGAATTAGGGGATTTTTGGATGGGTGTGGTATGGTATGGCTTGGAAGATATATGGATTGGGTTGGGTTGGGTTGGGTTTGAGGCTGGCTTGGATGGTTATGATTGTCTGATTGATGAAATGAGGAATATAGATTTCTATCACGTTTTTCCAGGTACGCACCTGATGGCTATGGCAATAAATAACTCGAGTTTTTATTTATCATATATTTTTTCTAATTCTTTTTTTGGATGGTTTGGTAGCTTATGTTGAGCCTTGGCCTTCACCCTGAAAAGGGTAGACACCATACATCACTTCCCTACCACTCATCTCGAATAGGTATGTAACCATCACAATCCCTATCCTTTTTGGACACTGTCCTTTTTCCTTGCTTCAAGCCTTGCCTTGACCTGTTGGAAGTTCTCGAATTCCGGTCACGTGGTTCCTACTTATTGCGGAGGTACCTAGGTATGGTTTCAAAACTTCGGGTGTGGTTCTGTTGCAGTTCGCTCATCGTTTGATATACTTGAGTACCAAGTAGAGTGGATACGCGTATGATGTATCGGTTTTCTACGATAGTAACAATGGGAATGGGACTTGGAAATGGGGGGTTTCAAGGGTTCCAGTGTGAGGTTTTGTTGCAGTTCGCTGGTTGTTTGATGGGCTTCCATTGTGTTGAGTGGATACTCCAGTTTTTTTATGAGTGCACTTGGTCATTATTGGGGGTTTCAAGGTGTTGTTGTTGCAAATCGCTGGTTGTTTGATGGGTGGGGATTGTATACGCTTAGTAATGACCATAATTGTAGGTTGTTATTGTACATGTGCATAAATATCTGCATAAATTTAAACCAAAATTTCTATTCGTTGGGTTGGATTGGGTACTCTAGGCGGGAAAGTGTCCAACGCATCTATGCAGCGAGCAACGTTGGCGGGTGGACTGAGTGAGTGGAAAGGCGGTGGAGGTGAGGGTTTTTTGTACTTTGTATGATTTGTTTATTTTTGCTTTACTCAAGTAGTTACTGGAATTTGATTGCGAGATTGAGAGGTGGTATCCTTTGTTTTGTTTTACGGGGTTGTTTTTTTTGGAATTTGAATTGAGGAAGTTTGTTGGGTATTATAAGAGTGAGTGAGTTTGAGGATTGGAAATACCTAGCTACCGTACCTATCTAGGTTGCTAGCTTGCTTACTGTCTAATCACGGGAATCCACAGATATCAAGTTGCAATTACGATCATGAGGGTTTCCTTACTCCTAGTCTTCGTGACGGGCGTGTGTTGTATCGTCAATTGGACGGCGGGATTATCTGCTTTGACTATGTGAGTCTCTCCCCCTCCCTTCACATCCCATATACATACCCATCTTACAACTTACATCCCACATCTCACAACTAACGTATATAAAAACAGTTACACACTAAGCAGCTCAGCGGGTCTCTGGCAAACCTTCATCGACAAATGTCAAGAGTTCGAGGACCACGGTGGACGTGTGAGGGGCATGACTTGTGCTGGGAATGGCATCTTTTATCTCGTGGGTGCGGCGGCGGCGTTTGGAGTGGGGGAGGCTGTTGCGATGTGGGTTGTTGGTCAGGGGGGGTTGATGAGAGGTTTGTTTTTTTCGTGTGTATTTTTTTGTGAATGGTGTTGTTGCTGGGTTGGATTTTAGTTTGGGTACGAGTATGGGTTTTGCATGGGAGGGAGGGGGGGGGGGGGGAAGGGAAAGATAAGAGCTGATGATTGAGGAATAGTGCAAAGGATCCAAATCACTACCCCGACACCGAAGAAGAAAGTCATTGGCGTTGACCTCCTCCTCATACTTCTTATTCTCGTCTCGATGGGGTGTTTATCGATGCTGACTTTGGATCGCTGGGTGGTTATGTAAGTCCTCTACCCTCTACTTATCCTCTATCCTGGATTCCATCAAAATTTCATTCTCCTATTAATGCCCATCATCCTAATACTGAATATATCGCCAGGTGTCTAACATCCGTCATCCTCCTCTCCATAATGAGGCTCTTGCATTCCTCGAATGTGACGCTGGCTCCTGAACTGCCTATGGAGCATCTGGGGACGAGTCAGACGCAGAATTCCTGGGGGGCTGGGTGCGAGGAGTATGAGAAGGAGACGAAGATGGTGCTTAAGGAGGGGAGTGTTGCGGGGAGTTTATAGGTGGGTTTTTAATCATATCTTACTGAAATTTTCAATGATGTACGTGTTGAGGGGATGTTTGCCGTGTATATCGCCTTTCTGGTTCTTTTTGGATTTTTTGTAGCTCTCCAGAACTGATCTTTTGTAGGAGGCTGTGGGAGGTGCCGTAATAACCTTTTTAACGAAAGGAGGCAGCTTCGCTTACTGGGCTGGTAGAGAACTGGGGGAGTCAAATTTAGAGACAGGTGGCGGGAAATGATAAAAGAGTGGTGAAATCTCTACCGAGCTCTTCGAACTATACGTGCTGATTTACGTTTGTTAACAGCAACGGGATTGTATTATAGGAGGCGTGTTAATTTGGAATTTTCGAAGGTTAAAGTATATCACCATATGATATCTACAAGCGAAGTAGGAGTAGATAATGTTGAAGAGAGGGGGACTATGACGTAATTTATAAAAATGTTGTTATAATTTCGCCACGAACTGAATTATTCTTTTTGTATTCAAGCTCATGATTACTCATTAGCTAAAGTTTAAAATTATCTAAAATAGAGGAGATGTGACCGTCCCCATTTAGGGTTGTTTATGAATCCCCTCTCGCCAATCACAAGCGTCATGCCAAGGATGCTTTACGGATATCTGCGAGAGGCAAGCTTTAGGCATAAGCCCAGCAGTTCATCTCACCTATAACAAGCAACATCCACGCCGAATTCGATTCCACCTCCTACTGGGCATTATCTTTCCTCTCAATCAGCGACCGGCGCTGCTATCGCCAACGACGAAGACATTGTCTCGTCGCAGCAACCAACAAGCACGATTGATTGGCACTACCCAAGTCGCTGCCAGCCCAACTCAACAACCTCACCATGGGCGCGCAAGTATCTGGTCTCGGCGCCTTCTTCATCATCGTCGCAGTCGTCGCAGTCATATCCTGCATTGGAGTCCTAGTCTACACCCATCTACGAGCGCGACGCCTGGGCCTTCCCACCCCAACCCTCGCATCCTACAATCCCTTCTCGAGCGGCTCGAATGGTTTCAATTCAAATAGTGGAGGTGGAGTCGGCGGATGGATCAAAGACAAGTACTCGAGTTTCAAGAACCGCAACAATCGCTCAGCCGGAGGCGCCTACGAGGAACCACTGAGTAGTAACGTACGTGGACGGGCGAGCAATCGCGGATTTGGACCTTTGGATCCGGATGATGCGTGGGATGCGAGGGTTGGGACCGAGGCCGATGCGTATGGGCCTGGTGGTTACTATGAGGAGCAGGAATTGGGACTGCATGGCGAGCATCATGGTGGGTTGGCGCCCGCGGGATATGGTGACGAGCCCAGAGGGAGGAGTCTAAGTCGTGATGTGCCGGAACCGTATATTGGGGGCACCAGAGCGGGTCTGGATCGAAGATACGATGAGGAGATGGGGGTGAGACCTAAGGTCAATCCATTTGCTGATCCTGTGGAGATGGGAGGGGAGGGGTTGAGGGGGGTTAGTCCGAGACCGATTGAGACTTCGTCGGGGGGCCATAAACCGAAGGATAATACGGTTGTGAGTCCCACGGAACATACGGAGAGGAGGTCATTGTTCAGGGAGGAAATGTAGGTGAGGGCGGGCTTATATGTGGGAGCGGGAGAGAGTTGGATCATGACATATGGGAATCAAAACGGCGTATGGGGAATTGATGGGAATGTTTACGCACCATGTATATCAGTTTCAGTATCTTTTATGATGTTAGGAGGGGGGTTTTTCAAAAGAGACGTCTGATTTGTATTAGTAATGTCTCTAGTATCAATAACCACGTTATTGAACGGTTCATTCCCTCCGAGACAATTCATTGCATTACCGGGTAAGACACGAGCTGTGGGGCATGATCTGCTGGATCACTCATAGGCGCTGTTCCCATACGCAGTACTTCGTATCTACAACACACCGCCGATTCCCTACATCACTTACCCTTTCCTACTCCGTACATGGCATTGGTGCTTCCAGATGCCATCTGCAAAATTTGGCATCTAGCCGTTTTTGAAGGTACACCTCCGTCGACTGGCCGCATTAACCCCCGTAGTTTAGATCAAAATTTGGAGTTTTGCTATAGGTAACAGGTCTTGCTATATATCGCCCTACGTATATATACCTACAGAACCCCAAAAATGAATTCATACATAATGTTCGCATAAGAAGTCTTTCTGTGAACAGTAAAGGGTCATTGCTTATATGGGATTTCATTAATCCAAGTTTCTAGGACAACTAGGTTAGTTATATATGTGTGTGTATATATATTCGCGTATATTAAATTCTTACTTTATGGATTTTATACGAAGCGTTAAATGATTTCCCTCGAGTCCCTAGGTAATAATCTAACACAAAAAACCTCTGTCCGAAATGTGTGATAGTACTTGAACGATGGTTGCGTGGGGTGGAATTCTCTGTGATATGTGATTGTGAGAGAATGGCAGTAATATTGGCGAGCCAAGCATTGTTGTGGCTTGAAGGATGAACTCCAGAGTGTTCTTTACCTAATAGCTTTTGGAAAGATGGAAGTTGTATTTTACCGGTATATGTTAGGAAGTGACTCCGAAGGCTTAGAGCGGACCGCAAAATATTCGCTACCAGTATATGTATAGTAACCGTCCATTGCCGTTTCTGGACACTAAGCCGAAATGCAGCGATCGCACATCGATTCAAAGGACTAGCTCAACGCAAAAGATTTGGGAGAGAAAGTATATCGGGCCGTCTTACTCCGCAATTTGAGAATATGTTGTATGCAAATGAATTGCCTGCTTCTGTTTCTGGGAACCAAGTCAAAATGGAGACAGGCCACAAAGACTCGCTCAGCATATATCACCATTTACCAGTCTTTATCTTTGAGTAAACTCGGCAATTGCTTTCCATATATTTATTGCTCTTGACGGCTATTCATAACATGAAGATCATAAAATGAGTTGCTAGCATAATGCAAAGTATGGCATAGCCATGCAGAACATCTTTCTTTTTCGCTAGTTGTAAACGAATTGTGTACAGAAACGTCCACTGCCCTTTCTCATCAAAGAATGGCCCCCAGGTTAAGGCGATCGCACAACTGTAGAAGAAAACAACGGCTCAACAAAAGATTCTCTTTTAGGCTTCCTTCTCGAGATTCGTCTTCTTAGCCAATCGCATCTGTGTTTTCATCTTTGCTGTCGAAAATCTCGTAGAGTTTCTAACAGTAAATAAATCTATAAAGACCTCTCTTCTGTCCTCAATTCCAGTCATTCTCATTCAAGTTCCCAGAAAACAAATACAACCACATTCTTCCCTCTCTCCAAACATTCCAACCTCATTCTAGCAATGCATTTCCTCAAATTCGTCACACTTTTCACCAGCGCAGCAGCCGCAACTGGCTTCACTGTCCCAGAAGACCAGGCAGATGGTGTTTACGCAGTGGCCTACGACGATAATGGCGAGGCAGTCTTCAACCTACTTCGAGGCCCAGCAACCGAGAAGAGCTAGCCGAAATCAAATCCCGATCACCTTCTCAATCCCTCAACGAGCAAGACATCGACCAATACAATTGTCCAGGCTACTCGCTCAATAGCGGCAACACTGACTCAGCTGTCGCAGCCTTGAAAGGACAATGCAACCCTGGAGCAGTTGGTTCGGGGTTTGACTTCTACTCCATTTCGGGAAGCACCGTGGCCTACTTTTGCAACTTTGGTAACACGGCTACAATTTGTCAGGCGAACGAGCTTGGAGATCAATACGCTCGGATAACGGATCATTGTGGTCGTTACAATGCTGGCTATTGGACTCGTCAAGACCCTGGCCGTTGGATCTCTATCGGCTATGAAGGCACCGGCTCTACCTTCTGTGGCCGCGGTGCATAGGGGACGAGATAGAGCTTAGGGTTATATACGGTAATGGTAATCATTTCCTGAAACGGGGGATTGATATTGGAGAGGTTGGATTTGAATAGGAGGATTGATTGGAGCTTTGGTACTCTGTGGCTTCTTTACTTCTTGATTTTCCTGAGTGCGGTTGGTAAATATACTTGTGACATAGGTGTATCAGACCGGCCGAGATCAAAAATAAAACTCTCAGATATCTTTAACCATGTTGCACTACAAACGAGCTCCCATGTGTGTGTGTATGATACGTATTGTAAGGCCACCTCTACTGTGAAGATGTAAGTGAAATGTCAGAGTTTGACACCTCTAATCGTACTGCATAAACCAACATAAGCATCATAAAACACGTCGCTTCAGTATAATAAGGTAAGCAAAGATGTTAAAAGTGGCACGACCAAAAACACCAAATCTCAAGAAGAGAGTGCAAGTTAGGATACCCCTGAATTGCAAAGACCCTCTCTCACCTACTGTAAGTTCTGTTCAATCATCCTCTCGCAAGCAACTTTATATAACAACAGAATGCTCGTACGGCGAACTTCACAACAATTGCTGTCACGCTAAACAGCTTGATATCGCTCAATCTTTAAGTTTCTGATAGTGTCCATAGTACATAGACCAAGCCTACAATATAATCTAAACTATGGAAATTCGCTGGATGTTTTTCTCGTTGTGGTCAAAACTCAGGAGTTTCCATTTTACTGCCTCATCTCCGAGCAATCCTCGTCATAACTTCCAGCTTTTGTTATCAAATCGGCACATCATCACCAACAATCAAACAAGTTCCCAAAACCGGCCCCTCAATCCTACTTGTTGCATTAACCACAGCAGACTGCAATCCTGCCGTTCCACACTTGAGACCCAAAATCCAAGCCTTTGCAAAAGTATCCGCAAGCCATGGAGCCAAGTGAGTATGGTCATTGGGATACCCCGAGATTGTCTCCTCTTGTCCAATCAGTTTTAGCGCTTGAATATCGTAATTGGCGTGATCGATAAAGTAGACACCATTTGCTGGGCCTCCAAGAGTTTGGACAGTGTATAATGCGTAATCTGAGTACTTGGTCGGTGACCAGGAGAAGTTGCCAAATTCATATGGGTTTATGGGTGTTGGTGGGGAAATTATTACACGGGCTCCGAGAGAGAGGAAAATGCGTGTGGCGTTTTGGAGGTAGGTTACGTAGGTTTGGACGATTTCTGTTTGATTACTAGACGATAGATGAGTTTTGTGTTTCGAGATGGGGGAAGATACCTACTTGTAAGTGACTGGGCAGGTTTCATTTCCCTTGCCAGGACAGTCCACCCGAAGCTTAGTGAGGTCATTTGCTGGTATTCCATCTGCTCGCTGGTTAGTCGGGGAATTTCAACGGTGCAGAAAATATGAACCATCATTGTGTCCGAATTGCATGAGAACCCAATCTCCAGGTCTGACCTGGTCTATAATCCTTTGAAACTTGCCCTCGCGTGTGAACGTCCTCAGACTTCTTCCTGCGACAGCAGAATTCTTAACTCCAATGAGTTTTGGATCAAAAGAATAATGTAAATATTGTCCCCATCCTTCTGTTCCGTTCTTTCCGCCTTCAGGCGCCATTGTGCTGTCTCCACATAGCCATAGTGTGTTTTGCCCCTTTACTAGAATGAAATAAAATGTAAGCGAGGCAAATGAAAACAGTTGAGTGAACTTCATGATCGACTTAGTACTTGCAGGAATGAACGACTGATAGCGACATATGAGGTAGTTAACTCATGGTGACAGAATGCGGGGTGAAAAATTACTTCCCCACATCAAACCCCCACACTCTCAAGCTGTATAAAGTTTACTTTCAATTAAGCCGCCATGCGACCATTCAGGAGCTTTCCTTGGCAGGCATCACGATCGGTTGAATGGTTGCCGAGAGTTTAAACAACAAATAAATTAATTATTCCGAGAAAGCTCATGTAAAATATTTCACAATGATTCAAGCAACGACGTTTCTTTGAGGAGATTCAAAGTTTTTTACTTGTTCTCGGAAAAGATACCCAACAGCAATGTTTCCTGGGAGGAGTAATCAAAGTACTATGCGCAGTCAACGACGTTCCGAATTGTTCAAATATTTGCTCTAGCGGCCTTAGACATGCTAGAAGTATTCGAACGACTCGTCAAATCTCCAAAGATATCTAAACATCTCATTGATGGTTCGAGCAGAAAATCTAGAGGACCCTTTTTCTCAATCGCACCTCGAATGGCTTCCTCTCCACAACAGTGAAAACCCTTTGGTCAACCCATTTCAACTTTCCACTTACAGAGTTTACCTCTTCTATATCAAAACTCAATACCAATCTAGCCAATATAAGTCGAAGCTCTGCCCAAGCAAGTGGCTTCCCAATACACGAGCGTGGTCCAACCCCGAATATCTGTACAGAATCTCGTTTATCGTGATAGAATGGCGATTTCTCATCTTGGGTGCTAGAGAGTAGCCATCGCTCTGGCAAGAATTTGTTTGGATCATGGAAGAAGTCTGATGAAAGAGACATCGTCAGAGGGTGTACATTAACATAAATATTAGCTGGGACAAAATTTCCGGAAATGGTTGCCCCGTTGGGAGGAGTGATTCTTGGTTGTCCAACAGGGCTAAGCCACACCGGTCAGTATTCTGATTGGATCCAAGATATCTTACTTACGTAGGGTTGCAGAGCCTAAAGCCCTCTTGAATGACAGCGTTGAGATAGGGAAGCTCTTTCAATGCTGTGAGCGAAATGGAATCCCCTTCTGGAAACTTTTCGCGCAACTCATTCTTCAAAAGTGCCAACTTGTCGCAGTTCTTCACAAGATAATTTGTCGTACCGCTAAGAACACTGACAGTCGTCTCACTACCAGCAACGATAATAACACTAGAGGTTGCCTGGAGCTCTGGAATCGTAAGTCCCTGTAATCCATATTCGTCCAACTTGATCTGTGATATCAAATCGGGTCTTGTTTTCTCTAGATTGAGTCTCCGATTGATTTTGTCCACCGTCAATTGCCAATGCTCTTTTTGCCTTTGAATCATGCTCTTGGGGATTGCAAGACTGAGCAACCAGTTTATTCCAGGGTAGTAGCGTAAGGATGAGCGCAGGGTAAGAGTTCTGAGGTGGCTGAAAATCATTGCGACCCACGGATGAAAGTCATTGCGTTCTAGACAACCGAAGCTTTCGCCAAAACCCAAATCCCCAATTAGATCAAACGTGGTGAACCCAAACCATTTGACGATATCCACGACGGCTTCCCCTTCACCTGCAGATACGACTTTGTTGAGTCGCGAGATCAGGGATGCAACATAACTTTGAATAATGCTTTCTTGAGTTCGAACAGCTTTTTCCGTAAACCCGGACTCCATAGCTTTTCGAAAACGTGTGTGGATCTTGGGATCTAGAGCATTCAAAATAGAGCTTGGTCTTCCAGGTGGGGCACTGTGCCATAAACTACTCTTTGGCAAGGCTGATTGGCCACCTCTGTTTGAGTAAACGTCGTGCCATGCATCTGGTCGTGCAAATGACAACTCATCCGGCGCAATGCGAACGATGTCTCCGTACTCGAGATGAAGTTTCAGGACATCTTTCGCCAAGCTACCTGACCAAAGTGAAAAGAGATATGGAAATCGGGTAGATGACCATAACCTTGGCCCAGGAAAGGATGATAGTGGGTGCATGTAAACATTGTAGAGAGCTTGAAGAATCACGTACTTTAACGATGTCAGTACCGACTTCTCTTGATACCAACGGCAGCAACTTACTAGAGAGCCCGATAGTATAGAGGCCCATAAAAAGCTCATGAAGACACCAAGAGTTGCCATGGTTTGAATAAGCTGCTGCGGTCCTTAGCTTTTACTACAAAGTAAGGATTCGAATTGAATTCTGATCATCCAAATTGGGGTGCTTGGGGTTCTTCGACCAAGGTAGATTTCTTTGAAAGACTTATCTGTGTATGTGATAAGGTGAATAGTGGAGTTTGTTGCTTCGGAGGCAATGCGATACGGCATTTCCAACTCGCTTAGCCCCACTACCAACAACGCTAGCAGGGGCTACAATTCTAGACTTCTCTGATTATCTCTATATCCATTCACCTGTTTTTCCTAGCAATGTGGCATACAAGAAGTAAACAACTTCCCCCTCACATATCTTCAAATTCTAAGTTCCTGGGTAACCTCTTTGCAGATTTTCATGATTATGTGTACTGGGTACATTGCCTGTATTTCGTTAGAAATTGCACTCAAGCGTCCAGTGCCCGCGGATCCATTTCAAATACTCCTTATCGTCAGATTTGGTACTTCTATCCCACCACATGTCACAATAAAATTCAGTATAAAAACAATCTGCGCGTCCGGGTGGAGAGGACCAGAGACTATCTTTTTCTCTTCTTTCAGGGAGCCACAAGGAGGATCAATCACTCAAGTATTGACTCAAGTATTGAGTTAATTGATCTGAATCTTGAGTTTGACTTCGATAGTCTGTTTGTCTAAAAGTATGTGTTAAAATTTCGCACAAATATTCATTTGTTTGAGCTTTTTTATGTTGTTATTGATAATATTGTTGAATCAATGCCCTTTTACATATAATATGCAGCTCTAAATTATAGCGCTTAATAAATTACCCTACCAAGTGATCTAGGGAATCTCTATCATACGAAACAGGTCGTGGTAGACCTAGGAGTAAACATGGTGGCTACTTGATTCTGTTTTGTACCTCCAAATTTAGGTAGTTACTTAATTATTGGTAAATAGAACATAATAGCGGCTTCATGAAGTTCAAAAGAAAGGATTTGCTGAATCAATTTTGCTGTATTATTAATTTGAGCAGCTTCACGTTTAGGTTTGAGGAGGACTTAAGAAGATACTGTGAGTGCATTACGAGAACTTCCAAAAAACCATAAAAAGTGTAGTAGGTTTTCTGAAACAGCATTGAACTACCCATCAAAAAGTGGGGTATAAATTATAGGGTGGTTTAGTCAGTAGAAAATTATCTAAGGGGTGTTTGAGTAATTTTTATTTAACTAAGGGGTACTTTAGTCAATTACCGATATAATTATCTAAAGCATAAAATACCCAAACGATATAACTTAACTAATGCTACTGTAAGAAAAGCAAAAAGAAGTTCCGCTACTTTTCGGATCACCGAGAGGTATATTACAGTATACGGGAAGTCCCCAATCGTGGGCTTTTCTTCTTGGTGGTGTCCAATCATACTCACTTTTTATACCAATTCAGTACCAAGTCAGTATGCGCTGTGGTGTGTGAATCTACAGCTAGGAAGACGTAGAAGTTGACATTTAGATTCTTAACAAACTCTTATCCAAGGCAAAATCTCCACCGCTTCCAGCACATACTTATGAGGGGTTATTAAGAAAAAAACATTGCTTTGCAGAGCTTGTATTATTAGACCACTGATACTTATAGATAGCAATGATAAACTTATTAACTCTGAAAAGAAAAATTATTCTGGATATTTGTTCCAGGAACATTCATCTAGCCCCAGCCTTGTGTCTAACTTAAATGCGGTAAAGTCGTTTAAATAATTCAACCCGTTCCCTCGACTTAGACATGTATATCTTTCTCTCCCCTCTTCCCAGCACCTTTTCTAAAGAAGCTACGAATAGTCCCTCGATAAATTAAGCCTATTCATTGAGACAATCCAAACCTTAGCTTTATCTCCACATCCTTTAAAACAATCCGGGGAAAGTGGGTAAAGACATCCACTTTTCCATCCCATCGTCCCCCTTTTGAACCTCTTTTGAAACAATTTCAACCTCGTAAACGCTCTTCTTCCTTCGTCGCCTGTCATGAAAACTGGCATTTGACTTGGTCTCCAGTATCCACCACTTTCCAGGAAGCGTCTGAATGGCACAAGAAAAGCGAGTCGAGCTGCAAACCAGGTATTGTGAATTTCTCAATATTACGTCCTGAACATTTTCCAGGTCTTGATTTATCAAGAAAGAGCGTGCATTTTCCAGACATTGAAACAAAGGTTCGGCGGTTGGAGAGAATTGTATCATATATGGATCATTGCAATAGTTCGTTGGTGAAGATATCATGTGACCTATCCCCCCTTCCCGTCCGGCCACTCCAGGACGCGGATATCGCGAGACTCTCCAAACTTCAACACTCCTAGCTAGACACACAGCTCTCGAAAAAGATATCAAAGGACTTCGTTCATCGTTCCCAAGCAGTACACAGTCAAAGAAAAAAAAGCCAACTACCTCGCTTCTTCCCTTATCCATCAAAACCGGCACCCCAAATACAAGTAAATTCTCATCCCCTCCCCCCTCCTCGAGACGAACATAACCACAGATCAGGAAGAAATTAATATATTAAATCGTACCTATGTTGCCTATGTATTCATAACCCATCATAACAAACCCCCAAGAACCCCTAGCTCCTCACCCTTCCCTCCCATCCCATCCCATCCATCCATTCCCGACCCTACTAGTACCAAGAAAAAAGTCAACGTCCTAAACCAACGTAAAACTATTACTCACCCCCGTAAACGCCCTAATCGACCCGGCAAGCGGCTTCGAATCGCCATTATACCGAATACGATACGTCCCCGGCGTAGCATAACTCTCCGTCTCCCAACTCACATCCACATGACTAGTACCGGTAAGGCCATTATCACGATACCAGCTGTAGACCAGGAACCAATCACTGTCATCTCTCACCGTGACCCAGTTGCCATTCTGGAGATTCTCGACGGCTGTGAATGTTCCTTCGAGACGGAGGTTGTTGCGGGGATTGGCGCCTACGAATGTCGCGTTGATGACGGCACCACGGGCATAAGATCCTGCTGGTTGGGTGATTACGTCTCCAAAGCTTCTGCTTCCTGCAGTGTCGAAGACAACACCAGTCATCAAGTTCAAGGAATTTTGGCGATTATCGGGTGGTGTTGGACCAGGTGAAGGTTTGGTCGTTGATCCTGGGGCAAGATATTGAAGATTTCGTTTGGAGAGGAAGATATAGGCGTCAAGCTCATTAGGACCGTAGAGGGTAGAAGCACCTTCGTATCTTTGGATGCCATACTCTTCTTTCGTAGAAACATAATGTGCGTACGTATTCGCTGGACCTCCGATGACAACCTTTGGAGTTGAAGTGGTGAAGGAAGTGGCAGCGTCTGCCACGGCCTCCTTCCATCTTCTACCAGCCATTGTTGTTGCCTCACTCGGACTAACAATCATTATGAATTGACCTACACGGAAACTCTGAATATCGACAATATTTGGGGACCATGCATATGGAGTATTCAGTTCTCCAACATCTAGCAAAACAGGCTTTGGAGACTGACAAGCCTTCTGTTGTTCACTCGGTGCTTTAAGCACGCTGGACACGATAACCCAAAGCGGGTTTTTGGGATCGTTATCAGTATCGCCTTGAGTAAAATCAAAGGCTCCTGGACCATCAGTGGTTCCACCAGCAAATCCATAACCAAGTGCAGCTGGGCATGATTGTGCGACAGTCCCATCTGGAAGGGTAAAATTGAAGAAGCTCATATCGTTGAACGTATGATAGGCCTTAACGCTTGGATCCTTCACCGGGGTTGCGACACTATCAAATGAGTCCTAAATTAACATCAGTACTTGCGTTCTGCGTACTCGAAGATATAAATTAATTGGAACATCTTACGTAGAGAGTTTTAGCTGCTGCAAAGACTCTGCGACCAATTTCATAACAGCTTGACACCCCAAGATCGAGCTTTTCGAAAGCAGGACCCCTACCATGACAAGCTTGGCTAGCTCCGGAACAAGTAGAATTCTCAAAAGTGCACATAGTTGCAGAGCCATCATCGCACCAAGCGCCAAGGACATTTGGTGAGGTATCACCAACACTACTTTGACTAAAAGCAGCTACGAATCCTGGAGCAGCTGACGGATCAGAAGCCATGGCTTTTTCAAAAAGATAAGAACTCAGGCCTTTGTTGTCTGCCGATTGGGGTTAGTAATGATAGTATTGTCCACTTCTTGAAGATACTTGCCTCCTGTGACATGGGTGTTGTTCTCCAACATGGAAGTTCCGTGAACGCTGTGCCTGTCTCAGATGTCAGAGTGAACGTTCGTCTAAAAGGTTCATGGGACCAACCATGCCAAAACTCCAGTATTCAAGCCATCTGAAGCACGCTTGAAACGCATCATGGTGATGGTTTTGTCCACATCACTGCTATACTTGGCTCTCTCAGAAGCTGGATTTGCCATATAAGCGAAAAGACTCCGATTAATATTAGCATCCTCGACCGTTGTATCAGCAAAATCGAGATACCCAGGAGCCAAACTCTCATGAGCCCTTTTGATAGAAAGTACGGATCCATCGACAATCGCTTGATACGATTGCTCAGAAAACCCGAGAGAAGTGATTTGCGGTAAAAGGTAGTTCATGTATGCACCAGGACCGGAATGCGAATGTGTTCCCGTGACGGCGATATTTGAAGTATCGTACATTGAGTAGCCGGAACCAAGAGCGGCAACTCCTTCCAAGATACCATTTCGGATTGCGGTATCTCCATTGGCGGTGTCAATTACCATGTACACAAAGCGATCAGTCGGAGTAGTTTTGCTCCCAACAATATATGTTCGCGCATATAGCCTTTGGCGAAGACCAGTACCTGAAGTCTGGAGTCAGCGAATTTGTGATACAGACTAAACACAACGCACATGACAGGAACGCAGCTTTTGAAAATTTCTGAGGACAAAAGAAAAACATACCGATTTGAGGCAAGCTAGCATAGCCCATGAAATTGATTTCGACCACCGGGCTACAAGAAATGTCAGTGAAAGCTCGTTAGAACTATGTTCTTTGCTATAGTTTCTAACCCAGTGATATCAGCCTTTCCAACTCCTATGAGATATTCATCGCCACCTGCTCGTGCCAGGTGATCATGAAAGGCTTCCGTGACCTTTTGATCGACGATCGATTCTGCTGCGGGGAGAGAATAATGCGAGCGTCCAAGAACAATAACCGCAATAGCAAACAACAATAAAGCTAGCAAAAATGTAAGGAAAGCAAAGAGCCGTTTTGGAGGCTTGACAGGATTATCATCCTCGTCTTTTCGATCCTCCGTCACTGGAAGTGCAGAATACTCGACACGGTTCAAGCTAGGCATGTTGAACGATGATAACTTAACGCAGAGGGAACATGCAAAGGATGAGCCAAAGCAGAGAGGGGATGTTAGAAGATGGGGTCACCGGCACTTATACCTCGAAGTAGAGGAGTGAATGAGAAACCAGGATAGGAAGTTGCGACTAGCTCTACACACGGTCTTTGGCTGCTGCGCTGCGCAGCTGGATAATATGACTAGACATCCACCCCAGGAGCGAAGCCCGGGTTACCCCTTGACAAGTGCTGTACGGGGTGTCGGTATGGCAAACTGGGCAAACCTCATCGAATTTACTTGTATATCTTTTTCAGGTGCGGACGTCACTGCGGTAGTTTTGATCGATATTTGGGCAAATGAGGGGTTTCGGGGATGGTTCCTGATCTGAAGGCCAATCAGCCGGAACAAATAACGCCCACGAGATGCATCGACCCCTGGAAGGCTGGTTGAAGGAGTACTCCGTACAGAATGGAAAACCTGGAAAGAAAATGGAAGATGTTGATCCCGCTTGAAAGTTGAAACTGTCAGACGGTACAGTTAGGAGGAAACACAAAACGAACGTCATGTTAATCTTCCGTACAGTGTGCTTGTACTACACTCAGTAACATCGCCAAAGGTCCTCGTTTTCTAGAAACTCGGACTCTTCTGACATCGACTTTCATGTGTTCTTACTGAGCATACTGTAGCTGGGCTGGATACGTCGAGCCATCTCCGTTCCTGGACACCGTCAACAAATCCCGTCACGAAGTCCCCCCTGACGTTGTACCCGCTGTGGGCGGGAGGCTTGACAAGCCTTGGCTTGTGCTGGAATACGACTGGTGATCCACCTGGGGCACTTGCCCAATTGTAACTCTGAGATCCTCTTCAAGGTAGGGATGTAGATTAGCCAAGCTTTTATCTTATCGAATCTTAAATTCCATGCAAATCTCTTTGCGTTTTATGCCGCATTATCGAGGTACCATTTTTGTGCTGCACCATGAGAATTTCAGAATCCCACCTTCCTTCCTTCATACTTACCATATCAAAGGCCAGATGGTGGAGGGAGAGATAGGCGTCTTGAGATAAGCATCGGTGTGAGAGAGGAACTTCAAGCCCTTACCTAGTTTTGAGGCTGGTGATGCTTTAAATCGCTACCCGGTAAAATATACCGAAAGTCAAACAAGTAACACGACTATGAATAGAATTATGCGAAGAAGGGAAGAAACAGATCCATCCTCGATACCGCACTCCAACTCCGTACCGTCTTGTTGGAATCCGATCTTCCCGGTCGACCCACGTTTTGTAAAGTTAAATACAATCCATGAAATCTGGGGGTTTGAAAATTGTTGGGTAGAATCCACATTCAAGTCCGCCCCCGGCTACTGTGCGGGTTCCTACCAAAGGTATCATGCTGCCATTTCCCCAAACGCCTTTTTGATATGACCGCCGTAAATCCTGGAGAAAAAACTATGCAAACGCCGTCCGAAACCCAACGATCATTCTTCATCATCTTCTTCAGCCTCTTCCTCTTCCTCGTCATCCATCTCAACATCTTCTTGCTCCTCTTCCTCTTCCTCTTCTTCCTCTACCACTTGTTGTGTCCTCCTCCCCCGACTACTACTTGCCTTGTTGTTTGCACTAATACCACTTCTTCTCTTGCCCCTCAAGTATTCCTCCGTGCTAATGATCGCCCTTTGCCCGACAAAATGCTCACCGTCCCACGCTGTGTCACACTTCGGACACTGTTTGTTGGGTCTAGAATTCCAGTACGCAGCTTCGCAAATGTCGTGAAGCCTAACATTGCAATCCACCCTAGCACACCTTTGACCAACGGTGATGATGTCCTTGCAGGCTTCGCAGAATTTGATTCGCTGCCATTCATCTGGATCGTCGGTTTCCTCATTGTAAGCGTCTAATAGCCAGCTTCGTAGTTCCATGAGTGCTCGGGAAGAGAGTCTGTAGAAGCCCTGCGCACTTCTCTCCAACCATTTCTCAGTAACTAATTTCGCCAACAATTTCTCAGCTTCTCCTCCAGTTAGGCCTTTGTCCGTATTGGAAACGGCTTCTTCGGCCTCACTAGCTCTGGTCGATCCTTTAAGAACCTTCTTCTCAAGCGCTTGTATACCTGTGATGGCCATCACCTCTCGTCGCGGCGTGTTGTAGGTCTCAAACATAGCATCCAGCAGGCGCTTCACGTATAGCATTTCCTCGGTCGTTCTTGTTGTGGCCATCTGCGTAAGAGGATCGCTAATACTGTTGACGATGGCATAAACCCTGGCTTTCGTGACCTGATCTTTGGTACTTCGAATTTCGTAATCGAGAGGGGAAAGTGCATCGGCCGCTGCGGACATGTAGGATTTGAAGTCCTCCTCCGTTACATCTTCATGGCTGACTTCTCTGTCTACAGCTGTTGTCAGTCAAGGTTCCCAAGAGGGGTCGGAGGGGCCCAAACGGACTTTCGTGGATGGAGAAAATGGCAGCTAGGATTTGCTTGCTGTCATTCAATGACAATTGACCGCGCGCCATAAAGGCTTGCAAGAAGGCGCGATTGCCATCGGTATAATTGCCATGCGCATCGTCGTGATCGATGTCCATGATTGAGGTTATTCGGGGTGGTGCAATAGCGTTGTGCAGTGGTAGTTGGTAAGACGCGACGGGATTAGGTACTTTACGCGTCAGTGTTGGGGATTGGTGGGGGTGGGGTGAACCTAAATTCTTTCAATCACCACGCTGCAGTACAGTATCAGAACAAGCACCTACGATTCCCCCCGTATTTTTCTTTCCTTCTCTCTCTCCCTTCTCTCTCTCCCTTCTTTCCCTCTTCTTCCTTTTTCCGTCATCAATCGAATGCATCGAGGGGCTGTACATATTCAATCTGAAGGCCGAGGGCAATTCTGAGTTCGCTTTCGGCCAAGGGTCGACGTCATTCCACTCAAGAAGATCTAGAGTATACCAAAAAAGCAGCTTCACATTTCACTTTTAGAATTTATTCTCCTCAAAACATTTCTCCATTCCACTTCTGCTCAATACAAATATACATTTCCCCCTTTCCTCATCCGTTCCTTCTTAAACACCTATTCCGTCTTAACATCAACTACATTCTTGTCTATGACACCAAACGATTAGCCAAGGCATCCATGCTCTTTCTCAAACGGCAGCTTGAGAAAATGGGATACTCACAGAAAGCAACATAGCCCTTGATATTTTCCGCCTCTTGTTTGGGAGTTGGGTAATACCAAGCCGCATTCTTCAACTCGGTTTCTATCCATTCACTTCCGTCAGCTTCACCTCCCGGTAGAGAAACGCAAAGCGGTCAATTGAAGCCCGAATTGTGATGGGACTTACTATCAAGATTTACGCTGTAGTAACTGGCATCTCCCTTGTGGGGACAGTGTGTTGAATGATCCGTCTTGCTGAGATACGACATATTTACCGAGCTAGTTTTCCCATTAGCGATGACTTTGTCCAGTTGTACATACACCTAGTTCACAGGATGAGGTTGAGCTTACGATGGTGGAAACTAAATTGATGGCGAATCAGCAATTGAATTCATGCCTTCAAGAACGATTGGGAGTGGGGAGAGATCAACATACATAGACATTTCCCTCCACGAGCTCATACTCGTCTGTTTCGGCGATGGTGCGTCCTGAGACGGTGGCTGTTGCTTTTCCCTTGACCATTTTGAGGTTTTTCTGTCAATTGATGGATTTGTAAGTTGATTTGATTGTTACTGCTCTGAGATGATGGATGTGCGGATTTTGTAGGGGAGGAGTGGTATGATGTATGATGTATGCTGAAGCGGGGTAGATATCTTAGCCAGCACGTGCTACAGTAGTCTACGCCAGCGTTTGAAAGAGCTCAACTACTTAATTTGACTTTATTGCTACTCGGACTGAGTTGAGTTGAATACGAGTAGGTAATTTAGTTGAGTTAAGTGAAGTAGTGGCTTACAATACTTTATAACTACTTAAGTAGTATACCTAGATAGTAATTTGCTTAGGATATATTTTTTTAGTACTTATATATATACTTGTATTATAAAGTCTTTTTATATATAAACTTATAATAACTAATAATAAACTAACTTCTCTTCTTAATAAGGCGGAATAATTAATATATAGAAGGGCCGGTTAAATTTAAGTAAGTAAATAAACTTACAAAAATATTACCGAGGTACCCGGTACGCTACGAGGACTCGAGGTAATTTGTCTATTCTACTATCGGTACTAAAGTAGTAACTAAGTTACCTGGTAAGTTAATACGAGTATTATTTATTACTACTCGAGTTAGGTTAAATAGGTGAATACCTATTTAACTTAACTACTAGAATTGTAAACGCCAGTCTACGCTACTTCCTAATAGAATAAGTACCTTCCCATCTAGGTATCCCGGTAGGATTATACATCCTACCCGAGTAACTTGATCTGAACTAAGGTGCACTATTGAGTTCGCATACGGGTTCGTATTAGTACAGATCTTCAGCTCCATATTTTACCAATAGTTCTGGGACAAACATTACATCAGCCGCTACTAGTATAAAACACATCTCACCGTACGTCTACATCACTGCATAGTAGGTAGTCACCATCCCACCCTCTGAACAAAGATAAGCGAATATGTAAGCCAACCCCGGCCCCGCCTGGTGCCGCCATGCCGTTCGCCTGCATTCAAGGTTCACGCTTACAGTGCCACAGTTCAGGGGGCGGGAGTACAGTACAAACACTACTTGGGTCAGTAGTACAACAGAAATTCCCACCCTTTCCTTCTCGCAAGAAACCAAAAAGAACTGCCGGGAAGTAATTCGCAAGCCCCGCAGCATCTGTCCATAACACACTAGAGAAACGTTATTCATCCGCGTTCCCGGAAACCCGGTAATATCTACGAGCGGCAGGTGCCAAGAAGAACCTCAAAAGATTGGGCAGTTCGATGAGTGGTAACGAATCAAGGGGGATGTTGGTCGGTAGGCAGAATAGAAAGTGTATGGGCATCTACCAGAGACTCTACATTGGAGAGAAGCTATGCTTGTTGAGTGTGGAATGAAAGAATATAAGATTCTAGAGCATGGCACTTTCACCTCCCTCACATATGCGTACTAACCACCGCACCCGCTACTCACATCCAACATCCCAAACTTCCAAAAGAAGAAAAAATATACCCGGCCCCAAGAAAACGAAACTAAGAAATGAAGCCTCCCCTCCACCTAACCTTCCTCCCCCTCCTCCCCCTCCTCGTCCACTCCCTCAAAATAGCCTCCTCCCTCCAATGGATCGAACACACCCCCCAACCCTACACCCTCACCCACTTCTACCACGCCCCCTCCGTCCTAATCACCGGCGGGGTAGCCAACCTCCCCACCGACACCACCATCGACCTAGCCGCCAACGCCGAAACACAAGGCCTAAAACAATACTCCGTCCACAAGAACCTGCGTCTCATCTACGTCCTGGTCGAAGTTCCCTACAGGCTCGTCGCCCACAAAAACAAGACTTCCTCCATAAACAAGCTCGCAGATCTGAAAGGCAAGAAGATCGGCACCTTTCCCGGGACGAGCGCAGCGGTGTTCGTAGATTTCATGATGGGCAGTGTGGGCGTTGAGAAGGGCGAGTATGAGGTTGTGAAGGGGGATGTGTGTATGAAGAGCCCGTGTGGCGGGGGGACTTTACCGAGTATGCTTAAGGGGGGCCAGGTGGATGGGTTCGGGATCTGGGAGCCGAGCGTGGAGCTAGGCGCGCAAGCTCTCGGGGGCGACGCGGTGCTTTTCCAGAATGGGAGTTTGTATCGCGAGGTTTATAGTCTTTATACGACGACTGAGAAGCTGGCGGATTCGAGGACGAGAGGGGAATTGGTGGCGTTTTTGAAGGCGTTGAATCGGACGTTGGAGGTCTTTAGGAGGCCGGATGAGAGTTTGTATCAGTATGTTGCTGAGAAGGTTGGGATGGATCCTGGTGTTGTGAGGGATGTTTGGGGGGATCATCTTTGGACGGGGGGGATGCCGGGGGATTTACTGGAGTTTTTGGTTAGGGAGGATGCGTATTTGGCGAAGAGTGATGGGAGGGCTGGGGTTTCGAGGGCGGATTTGGAGACTTTTATTGATTCCAGTGTTTTGGCTGAAGCAAGTAAGACTTAGGATAGTTTTAACCTTTTTGGATAGCCATCTGGGCTGATATAGTATAATCTGTTCACCAGTTACGGAAGAACAACGAAAGTAATTCCCTGATACTTTGGATGTCTGTTGTAATGATCCCATAAAATATAGCGGTGAAAGCAACCCAATGAATGTTTAGTTCGCGAAACTTCCGATTATGTATATCAAAACCAGCAATTCATAAAATAATCTCGGCACCAAACTCCAATACGTAAATTTGTGCTGTACTGTATACCAGCCAAACCCACCAAACGCCATATAAGCACTCATTAAACCCGTCCCTAACATAACCTAATCCTTATCAAAGAAAACCGAGTCCCTGGGACCATTGATCATTTTCCTATTATTATAAGTAGTCTCCTTTACACTTCTTTCCTGTCTCGGCTCCTGAATACCATGGGACCCAGGTTTCATGGAACTCTTTCGTATTGCAGCGGTCTCATTGGTTGTTGTCGCTGGGCCCGTGGAATTGCCAGTTTCCTTACTCCCGTCGGAACCAGGGGTTTGAGCTTTTGGACTACCAGGTGAAGAGGAACTGGCGGGTGAGATATCGGTAATGGTAGTGTTATTGTGAAGTGTACTGGTATTCGAAGCAATGCCATCGAGAGTATGACTACTTGCTGCGCTTGTACTTGCACGTCTTGGCTGGACAATGTCAGTCGCATGCATTCCTCCATCGCGCAAGCCGGTGAACTGATCGTTGGGGTGAGGCGGGGCAGGAGAATTGCTATAAGGCCTGTGCCTACTTCCGTATTCTTTGGGTGTTCCAATCCTGCCGTTCGCCATTTCTTTCGCCGTCCCTTCCTCCATGGAGTAGTCTACCGACGTGAAAGCTACACGGGAACGAAGGCTGTCCAGATGATCGTGATCCTGTCCTGGATTGGCGGTTTCATATTCTAGTCTCTTGATGAATTTATAGAAACCGGACGCAAGCAGGGAACCTAGAATCGGGCCAACCCAGTATATCCAGTGGTATGTGTGGAATGAACGTTCTACCACCGAGGGACCGAAAGAACGTGCCGGATTAACGGAGCCACCTGTAAAGTATACACCTAGGGGAGAATGAGCTCCAACAAACTTTGCACGATCTATGTAATTCCAGCTCACCAGTAAGCTCAGCAATGAATAGAGAAAGCCCGATGCCAATAGGCGCAATAAAAGTCCCTTTGTGTTTCTCCGCTGCGAGCATGAAAATGGTGAAAACCAACTCGGCAGTCAAGAACATCTCAATAAAAAGCCCCTGAGCAATAGAAGTCCCTCCCCCAAGACTTGTTCGCACGGTAAGTGGCCCAGGGAAGACCGCTGAGCAAATTGCCGCCGCCGTGATACCACCCAAGAGTTGAGCCACGACGAGAAAGACCCCACGGGTGTATGGAAGGGCGCCAACCAGACACATTCCCAAGGTAACCTAATCTTATCAATTGCGAGTCCAACCCTCTGCAAGAATCACTTACAGCTGGATTGAAGAGCCCGCCACAGATTCGGAAGAACACCCATGCATTGACTGCCAGAGAGAATCCAAAACTCAGTGCGATATACATGAGTTGTGAAGGATTGCTCTGAGCGCCAACAGTATTTTCAGAACTCGGTGGCGATGCTAACAGGGCTACTTGGGTTCCAGAAAACGCAAAGAGAAGAAACAGAGTTGTGCCTGTATATTCTGCGCTTGTAGCAACGAAGTGATTGCGCGCCTGGATTATGTCAATTGCAATTCTGGTGCCAATATCAAACTACTCACATCATCAGGTACCCATCTGAGAAATGGGATGCGATTTAATTTCATAGAACTTGGACGATTTCGTTCGCCAGTATTTACGAAAGGCAGCACGAAGCCACCCCCCTTTCGAGGTTCGTTGATATTCATTTGGTCACAAAAAGGGGGAGGTAACGGAAGGAGGCAGAAGGAGGAGGAAAAGAAGAAGAAAAATACACCGAGGAATAAGAACTTGCAAGTAAGTACAACACGAAAAGTATAGCAATATAGTTAAACATAGCAGCAAAGTGGGATAAGAGCCAGACAAAAAGCTTCTCTCAAAATGGCTTGTCTAGCTCAAGCCAAGATCATTTGAGGCGTATTGATTTTTGCATGTAGGAAAGGCTAAAGTGTTTACTACCTTCAAAACTAATAGTAGTTAAATACTATCAACTTCCAAAGTAAGAGCACCACAGAGTCTAGTTTCAACCAACCTTCCTCGCTTGCTCCAGCCGCATAGTTCGTGAAGATCCTCGGGAGGAGCTTCCAACATCTAGCTTGAACCACCACCAAGCTAATATAGGTGAGCACCTACAGTAGTATAGCATACGACCCCGATCCTCATCAGCTCTCCGATTGGAAGTAAGCTTTGTGTTGATTGATGCTTCGAGGCTCACTGTGAGAACGCCACAAAGGCGGCACCGAAGACCACCCGTGATGCTTCGAGCTTGATGGTAGCTACAAGTACGTACAAACCTTGAGTTCCGTGGTAGAAGTTAGAGACGGAGGAGTTGGGGAAGAAGGGTGATATTGACTGCTGTGGCTGAATCAGTGACGTGATGACTTTTGAGATATGATCGTTTGGAATTCCGGGCGTCGCTGTCATCTCCGGATGGAGTGGGGAGTGTATATTTTGGAGGTCCTGTCACTCTTTACTATGATGTATACGGTATTCTCGAATTCAACAAGATGGAGGCTGAATAAGGTGTAACTGCTGGTCAACCGTTTGCGTGGGACGGTACCGGGACCATACAGGATGATGCTGAGTCAGGGGCACTTGACTCAACGCGGGAACGATTATACGATATCTGAGCCGTTACTATTGATGGTTGTTCACGAACCATATGCTGTCACATGCACATGTTGGACACTGGACACTGGACACCTCCAGACACCAGCTCAAGAGCTATTGGTGGTGGTGATGGCGATGGTGATAGGTCGTGGTTGTGACCTTTGAGTCAGAACCTTGGAACTGAAGAAGCTTTTCGGGATGGGTCAACTATCAGCCAATGGTTCTACACCTTTGCCATCTCCACAAAGTTCGAGTAGATCACGTAAATTACCTATATACTATATATAGATAGATACCGTATCTACAGCTACTCGAGACTCCCAGACAAAAAGTAGTCACGGGCATGTAGTCATGTAGTCACGTAGTCACGTAGTGTAGTAGGAGACAAACGTGCCAGTATCATCTTGTTTCGAGTGAATGGTTTTGCTTGCCAACGCAACGCCACACCTCTGACGTTGTGAATTCGAGGGTTTGGAGGGGGGTGTGGCGGTATACTGTAGCAACCCAATCCAACCCAACCCTGAGGTGACAGGCCGACCATCGCATCCATCCCGCCCGACTCCCCTCTCGAGATCACCACGACAAACGACGATTCCTCCAAAATCCTCCCCTTTCTCCAACTTTCCTCTCTTCACCAACACGACATATGCGCCTCCTCATCCTCCCTTCTCCTCTTTCTCCTGCGCAATCCTGAAAACGCGACTTCACCTTTCTCACCAACACCAACGGATGCCGCCCTCCCCTGGTTCCTAGCAGCTGAGGAGCTGATTACTCCATAAGTCGGGCCTGGTGCGGCCATTCTACCATTTGCCAACCACATCATGCGACCACCAAGAATCATCATAGCTGTCGTCTTTTTTGTGACAGCCGTCTTCCTAACTATCCTCTCGTTCCGTTCCGAACATGCCCCTCCCATCATAGACGGTACGTCGGCCGCCGCTCCCAAGACTGGCATCTCCGCCCTCTTCTCTTTCCGAGCGCCCTTCTCCCTCTTCCCGCCAAACGCCATCATCACCTTGACCCACGAAAACTCGACCGCCTTTCTAGCGCGACCGGCTGCTTTTGGGCCACCATTACCTATCGAGGGGCTGAAAGGGCGGGTATGGATAGGGAGTGGTTTTGGAGATGATGGCATTCGGCAAGGTCCGGCGGTGACCGGTGCGGAAGGGGAATTAGGATGTAGCGATGTGCGTGGAGGGGAATCATATAATAGTTTGAACAGCCCAGCATTGGATGGCGTCAAGTTGGGCGACGGAAAATCTGCGGCATCCTCTAGTTCAAAGGTCCAAGGTCGTGGCAGTGAAGCGACCAAATCCGCAGATGAGCGGAAGAGTGCGGGCGATTCTGGACATAGAGATGGCTTGGGTGGTCCTCCGGTGAACGATGGTACTGATGACTACCTACACCATCCTCTACCAGGATCGACTGTATCCAAAGAAACAAATGCGCAGCCTACCGATTCCAAAGCGAACCACGCAGATATCCAGTCTATACAAGAAGGAGCGGAGATTGCGGGAAAAGTTGTATTACTGAGTCGTGGTGGGTGTGGGTTTTTGGAAAAAGTGAAATGGGCTCAAAGAAGAGGAGCTATTGCGTTAATTGTGGGCGACGACGTCAAGGGTGGTCCTCTGATACAAATGTATGCGCGAGGGGATACGTCAAACGTCACCATACCGTCTATTTTCACTTCACGAACTACTGCCCATCTACTTTCCTCCCTGATTGGCCCAGACAGCTTTCTGGAAGACACTCTAGATGAGAATGGAAAGCCTCTTTTGACGGTCCACCATACAGACAAAATCAGGAAGACCGGGAAAAAGCACCATTCTCGCCCTACCTTCACGCCTACTGCAGGCTCCATTGGAAAGCCAACATCAATTTCCCGAACCCCCACAAAGGCGGCAAGCAAAAAGGGACCAGCAGCCAAAGCAGATGAGAAATTAGGGACAGTCAAAACAGAGAGGTCTGGCTGGTTGAGGTCCCTCTTTTTCAGTACGGGCAAAGGAAACTCACAATCAGACAGTAGTCGACCGCCCAGCAGTGGCCAGTTGGACTGGGTTCTGGTTGACGATTGGAAGGATGATGGAAGCGTGGAGTCCAAAAAGATCCAAGCTAAGCCTAAAAAGAAGACGGAGACTGACAAGAATGCCTCGAAAAAGAAGGCAGGCTCGAAGCAACCCTCTGGAGATGACTTTGTCATTGGTGTGCAGGATTGGAGAGATCCGGATTTAGTCGGAGCCTCTGATGCAGAAACCGCCGGCAAGGCTCCAAATACAAAAGGCGCAAAACCAGAAGGTGTAAAAAGCGACAGCACTCATCAAATAAAGCCAGGAGGAAAGAAACATATAGGAGGTGCTCTTCAGGAAATTCCCGAATATGTTCCGTCTCTGAGAGGCGGAAGTATCACCCCTGGAAGTGGTGAGTATGGAACAGGTGGACCTTCAGTCGATCAAGATGTCTCAACAACAGAAGAGAGTAAGACCAAGTCCAAGGGACTTTTGAATGCTATTTTTGGCGATGACGAGGAGGATGTCGAATTTCTGACTCCACATGTACCTGGTCCTGATGATGAAGATGATGAAGATTCAGATGATGAAGGGTATGAAGGTTTATGGGTAACTTTGACGCCAACAAGCGGAGCTAGTCCATTTCTCGATACGTTGCTAGTCTTGGTTGTAAGCCCCCTAGTTACGCTATGTGTTGTGTACGCATTACTCCTCATTCGATCGAGAATTCGCCGTCGTCGATGGAGAGCACCGAAATCAGTGGTTGAAAGATTACCCGTACGAACATACCAAACCATTGTTCCCACAACACCATCCCCTTCATCTTCTCGTATACCAACCACTACTGAGTCTTCAATCACTACACCCCTTCTTCAATCCCCACCGAAAAGACCGCGTCCGCGATCGAGGACGACGACTGGAATACCTGAGCCAGGAGACCTTGCTCGAGCAAATTCGAATCCTTTACAGGTATCATCAATCCCTCCTCGGTCCCCAGAACATGAGAATCATCAAGGTAGTCACACTAGTGAATGGAGGAAGTATATGGGGAAACAAATAGAGTGTGTGGTATGTCTAGAAGAATATGTTGATGGAGTCAGTCGGGTGATGAGTCTACCATGTGGCCACGAGTTCCATGTCGATTGCATGTAAGTTTATGTTACTAAAGTGCTAGTGATTCATGCTAACAACGTTTTAGAACCCCATGGTTGACTACTCGAAGAAGGACATGTCCCATCTGTAAAGGGGATGTCGTTCGTTCTTTGGCCCGAGGGTCTCCTTCAAGCCCTCGATATGACGCATATCACGATGATAGTGACGACGACAGTCAGGACGGTTTGAGCCGTGCGTCGTCCTCTCTACCGATCCCCACGGGTTCAGACGATGACATCGAACGGGGTCTCTCATCCAGTCCAACACGACATGGAAGGGGTCCCAGATCAGGTAGTTGGCGGGGTATTCTCGCCAATAGTCTCGGCTCCTCGTCACGAAGTCCACGACCGACTCCACCACAAGAAGATCGGAACCGTTGATTGGGACCCAAATTCATCAAGTCTTGTTTATACTTCTCTTTCTTCGCTTGGGTACTGCAGCATAGCTTGTGGGGGGCTCCTATCTCCCTTTCTCCTGACCCTTGTGTTATTCTTCTCTTCTCATTGTTAGGGTGTACAGGGATAGAAATTCTGTGTGTTGTCTGTGTGTATGTATGTGTGCATGGGTAATAACACGCTTCGAGCACTACTACTTAGTTCATTATGGAAATCAGGGGGGCTTTGGGGGGTGGGGAAATTAGTTTCTCTTTGGGTGCAGCACAGCGATGGCGTATTACCGCTCATTCGATTTTTTTTCTTTCTCTCTTAAATCAACATGATCCTCTTTTCTCTCTCTCTCTCTCCCCCTCTTCTTCCAGGACCCTCTTCTGAGAATGTGTATGTGGGGTGTAGTGTATGATGTCTTGGTGGTTATTTGTGAAATATGGTGATGGGAGATGGTTGGTAGTTCGTCGTTGTGGACGCTTGGTCGCTTAGCTTGGGTGTCCCTATCCTGATAGTGATGATGCTGTTGGTTTTGTTAGAGTAGCGTGGATGGAGTGGTCTTGATTGAGGGCTAAGACGAAGAAGGTCCTCGGGTTTGTAGGCGGTGGATGTGGATGAGGTCTTTTTTGTTGGTAGATGGGTGGGGTGAGATTGTGATTGTGGTTGTGGATGTGAGTGTGATTGTGATTGTGATTGTGATTGATTGCGAGGGATGGACGGTGGGATGGGTGGTAAGGGTGTATATACTCTTCTTACTCTTACTCTTACCTTGACTCTTACTCTTACCTTGACTCTTACTCTTACCTTGACTCTTACTCTTACCTTGACTCTTACTCTTATTTTGACTCTTACTCTTACCTTGACTCTTACTCTTACCTTGACTCTTACTCTTACCTTGACTCGTACTCTTAACTTGACTCCTACTCTTACTTCTATTCAGGATCTTCCTTCCTGGTTGTTTCGTAGATTAGTGGATGGTACGTGAATGTGTGGTGGGTATTGTATGGTGTGTGTTATAGTACCTGTACATGCAAAGAGTGTGAGTGTTGTTGGAGCGGTGGATGGAAATTAAAATTCGAATTGAGTGAGAAAGCAGTGTTTCCTTGGGATGTGAGGGTGTTGTGTTGCATTGTTGTATTGTGGCATATTGTAAGCGTGGGTGAACTTTAACATACAACCTCTTTTTGTGTTTCTGATGGGGTTTGTTGGGGTTTGTTGGGTTTTGATGGGTTTTGATGCTGGGTTTGATAGAGATATTCAAGCAAAGACTATCTAGGTAGAATATCTACTTAGGTATGTTCCTTTGGAAGTTTGTTTTCCCCACTTTCAGGGGGAATGGTTTGCTCGTTAAAGTTGTAAATAGGGGGTACACGTGTTTTGTCGGTTAGAATTCACTACTAGCACTTTTCACATATAGAGATACAGTATCTATTAAATCAGCGTGGAAAATGATTTAATTTGATTTAATTAATAGTACTTAATCGAATCAAATCAGATTAATATATCGATTAATCAAATCAAATCGCTAAGTAATCAGATTAATTCAGATTAATTCAGATTAATTCAGATTAATTCAGATTAATTCAGATTAATTCAGATTAATTCAGATTAATTCAGATTAATTCAGATTAATTCAGATTAATTCAGATTAATTCAGATTAATTCAGACTAATTCAGATTAATACAGAGTCCGGGGTAGTCCGACCTCCCTATATAACGTATAAGTAGAGCTTATAAAACTTTTATATAATAAGACTCTTCCCTTACTTTAGTAGAAGGCTTATAAGTATAGTACTAATTATTTGTTATAACTAGAATAGTAGGTCACGTAAAATCATATAACCTACCTCTTCGGGTCCTGAAAAACGTCCGAATTCGTACCGAGGAGACACTATTTTAAACAACAGGTTTCTTACTCTACAAAATTCAGAAAAATATATAAAAAGTACTAGTGGACTCAGAATTAACCTATCTATATTTTTACTAGTACTTATGTATCTTTTTAGTTACGTTGTTATAATTTAATGTTTAAAAGGTGCGACAACAAGTGTGATTTAGGAGAAACAAAATAGGAAGTTTTTTCAGGACCCGAAGAGCCTACTTCTAGTTGTCTTATAGAATAGGAATATAATAATAAAAGAGACTCTAGAGGCTATACCAGTAATAAGTCTAGGTAAAAAGCTAGAGGTGTTTTATAAACAAGGACGAGGATTTACTACTAAAAAACGCGTTATTAAAGGATAATTACTTTGTACTTTAGTTAATATTTATAGTCTATATTAATTAATTAAATTAAATTAACTAGACGTATTAATTAAATTAAATCAAATCAAATCTGAATAATTTAGAGTATTAATTAATTAGTTAATTATTTTGTTCCCACGCTAATCTATTTGCTAATACAAAATAAATAAGGGATCAATAGAAACATTCCGCTAGAAGGGGACTACGAGGTGGGAAGTAGGGATAATAGATTGATTGATTTTGTTTGTTGGTTCTGGGTATGTTAAGCTGGGAAAAGTATGAAGCAATGGAAGTATATAGCCCTTATATATAGATAGAAATTCCCCCCCTCTTTCTAAGCGATACTAATAGAGCTACCCCTTGTTTGTAATCTAGATAAAGCTAAACGCGACTGTTTCCATAAGAGCACGGGATAACCTCGGGAGCTATTAAGAGGTGAAGTACGCGATAATTACTAACCCCCTTCCCCCCCTACTAAATAAAAGGTTACTGTATTTGTGCAAAGTGGGTACACGCTATAGTTTGTAGGGGAGGTAGTAAATTCTATTTTTCACCAATTTAATTATACGTATTCGTGTTTGATTAATAGACTAGCTAGTTACTAAATAACATTGCTCTTAGCTTGAAAGACATCTCATTGGCCTCTATAACTCCGGTGCTTGAGCACAGGAGTTGTTTTAATAAATATCCGCTATATATACATATTATTTGAATAATTGGTTAGATGATATCTTTCCAATCTTGCCAATCTTGCCATATAAGTAAAATAAAAAGAATGATCTTTGCAAATGAGGTACAGATTTGGTCAGAATCCAGAAACTTTTCGAAGAAAAGGGGAAGAGATAAAGAGAATGTTTACGGTGGGAGATGCCTTATTTGATTTGCACACAGTGAAAGCTTCGGCTTAATGAATGGTTTTGCCTTTTCTCGTTCTTAAACTATTGATTATTGTAGGCCTCCGCAGCCCCAAAAGTTGTGTTACATAGAAGGATTCAAGGCTCAGAGGCGAAGCGGCGCCAAGGATTAGGGGGGAGGCTGAACAAATGGTATATGTAACCCCACTTTCCGCTTTCAGATCTATCATTAACTGTCGTACTTTTCATATCTCGATCGAGATAGGCTGCATTTATGTATTTGAAACAGTGGCGTTAGATGGATCGGCTTTTCTGCAGTAAGCTGCAGCTGCAGTCAAGATTGGCGTCGTATCTCTAACTTTATGGCGTAACAATACCAATCCTTTAGTTATTTTGTTTTTCCAGTAAGCTTGGTGTATGGCTGCGACATTTCATTTTTTGTGCTGTTAAGGCTCGAAGAAATTGACTATAAATAAACTCCCAACATGATTTACGACTGAAACTAAGGCAAGATTTCCATCTTACGTGCATATTACATGACGGTTCATATATACACTTTTAATTTCTTCCCATGTTACTGCCCACCATCTTCTATGATTGCGTGCATCCAAGGGCAAAGCCTTTGTAGAGCTTTACACGAAAGCACCCCCTGAAAAGGGTATCTGTCTATCACGATAGATACTTTTTCTTCTTGTAATAGCTTCACTTGTCAAACATGTCCGTTACATCAGTATACCCACCTACCTATACCCCAGGAGGGTGGTTCGGGTGTTTTGGACCACCAAGTATTGTTGCAAATCATGTGCCTCTTGCGTGGCCCGTTTCTGGACAAGAACCTTGCGGTAATGGAACAGTCGAGAGTTGCTGTATCATAGGAGACCAATGTCTGTCGAACGGAGTATGCCAAATAATGCCGGTTGCAAATGAAGGACAAGATCCTCTGTACTACGGAGCATACTGTACAGATCCAACATTCTCGTCCCCAGAATGTACTTCAAATTGTGGTTAGTACAGATGCTTCTCCAGCAAAATGATCTTTTCCTAATCTAAGATTTACAAAGCTGTCAAATATATGGCGTATTGTGGCTCCGATAATCTTTGGCAGTGTGGAAACACTGATCGCACTCACCCAATTTCATGTAACCTCACGCATACCACAGAAAGTGATTCATCCACTTTCTTCATGGTCGCGCCTACGAAACTTGCCACAGGAAGATTACTTCCCTCAAAAGAACCATCAGTTACCCAAGCTCAGTTTATTCCTACTCAATGGGGTAGACCACAACCATATATTACTTCCAGATCATCAGTCATCGAAAGCTCAACTGCTATCTCCCCTTCACCAACACCTTCAAATACATCTTCAATCCTGACCGCTGTCTCAAACTCACCCATACCTTCAAATACACAAGCGTTCCCTTCTGTGGCTCCCACACAAACCACAGATACCGATAGTTAAAGCCTGTCAAGAAAAGCTTTGAGTGCAATTATCAGTATTGCGACAATTTCGGCGGCCTGTATCGCAGCGTTCAGCCTTTTTGCATCTCTATATCCCGACAAAGCGAGGAGAGGATGCACTTATTTCTGGAGCCGAACTTTCTTCCTTCAATCCGGCCCACAATAAAAGGTTGATAGTGAGAAGGGAGATACTAGCCTCAAATGAGAGAACAAGGATGGGGAAAGAGAAGAGGCGAACGATGGCCATGTCAGCCCTTTGATGTAATTTAAGAAGAGACGCAATGAGATCTGAGAGATGCATTTCAGTTTTAGCCGTATGTGGTAATAGCATAAACTGCGATAAGTGATAAAAGCCTAGAATCCTTTAGGTCTGGAAGACAGCAAAATCCCCCAATTTTGGCCTTCTGGCTCTTGCTTAATACTAATGCAATCTTTATTAATATAAGAGACCTGGTCATTACTCTGCATACGATATATAAAGCGTAATTCTGCTAAGAGTTTGGCATAATTCACTTAGTTGTCCGGTGTTTCTGTCAGTCAACATTCACCACTTTTTATATAGATATACACCTGTTCTCTAGTGAATCAGAGTTACTACTTCATAGCACTATTACTAATTTCTTTACCATAACACTATCTATTCTCCCATCACCACCACCACCACTACAACCATACTACCACACAAGGTTAGAGAGACACTAAAGCACCGCGACCGTATTTAAAATCGGCTTACTCTCAAAAATCAACTTGCGCAACAAGGCGAAGCTAGTTCGAATAGCGCCTTTGAAGATGTATCAGAAGCTCTACGAGTTGGGAAGGAGTACTAGACTTAACCTCTACCAAAATCAACCCGAAGTGGACTACGAGGTATGTCATAGAGCAATAAGATTTTCGGTAAACTATTTATTAGTCTAAAATAGTAGAATAATAAAATAGGTTAACTTAAGTAAGCTAATAGGAAAGAATTCCACAGGATATTTCTTATATACTGGAAAGTTATACAGAAGTTCGCGATTTGTTGGTCTTGTTTCCACTAATTTCCACCTTTGCGCAACTTTTGTCGCTCTGCGGCTGGACGGGATAATATTTGGCCAAGTAGAGCAAGTAGAGCTTAACATAATAACGAAAAGGGTGTGGAAGAGGCGTCGATTCAACTAATCAGAGACTCTTTGTCTGCGGTACCGCGAAGCCCAAAATAGTATCATGACAAAATAATGATTATTAATATCTTTCTGCCCCAAGCTCTATTTTCCACATCTCGCTAACGTGTTTCTTTGTAGCACCTTGACCCTACTTGCTGTCAAAGAACCCACGTTTAATACTAGGTCCTCGGTTATGATTGTCAGGGATACCGAATTTATACAAAGCACTTTTATTTCCAGTTAGCTTCTTTTCCATGTGAGGCTTGAATTGATACAAAGCACAATTCACCATCTATATAGCGAGCGTGAGCTGTGTTTTGAACCATGAGGCATTTCACTCAATTTACGTTCTTCGCTCACACTTTTTTTTCTCTTTTCGTACTACGCCTGGCGCGTTTTCACTTTCTTTACTTTTTGTATTCATTCTACGTTTCCAATTAAAACACTTTCCTTAAAGAGAACTAATATAGATTACTTACCAAATCGCGCGCTTGTCAAACATGTCGGTCTACAATAAACGACGCAACACCAAAGACCTCTCAGCGGCCTTTCCACTTTGTATCGCTGGAGAGCCTCGCACTTTAGACCCAGCCTCCGGTACGCATTCGCTAGCCTTCAGTTTGGACCTCGATGGAGTTTTCTATCGTTACGATGAAAATCTTCCAGGGGCAGTTGATGCCATCAAGTTTCTCAACCACAACAAGATCCCCTTTACTTTCCTCTCGAATGGGGGTAACATGACCGAAGAGGCGAAAGCCGAGGAGCTCTCTGAGAAATTCGGTACCAAGGTGGAAACTCGTCAAGTCATCCTACGCCATACCCCATACCGAGCTCTTGTCGAAGAACATGGCGACAAGAATGTTCTCATGGTCGGTGGCCCTGGTCAACTCATTCGCAATCTTTCTCTGGAGTATGGGTTCAAGAATGTGTACACGACGAGTGATATCTATGTATCCGACCCCGACAACTATCCCATTGCCGAGTTGTCCGCGGCATACCACAAGGAGAATGCCAGACAAACAGTCCCCAAAGACATCCAATTTTCCGCCGTCATTGTCTGGGATAACCCCAAGGACTTCGGACTTGATCTCCAAATCGTGATGGACGTCCTCCTCGCGCGATCCGGAACCTTGAACACCCTTGCCTCCCTCGAGTCTGACAAGGAGAGCATCCAGCCCCCGATTTACTGGTGCAACCAGGGCTTGACATGGCGAGCCTCGAACCCCATTCCTCGCTTCGCACAACGAAGCTTCAAGGCAGCAACCGAAGGCATCTGGGCCGAACGCACCAACGGAAAACCCCTTCGCTCCAGCGAAACCGTCGGCAAACCCTTTGCCTTGAGCTACGACTACTCGGAAAAAGCTCTTCTCAAAGCTATGGCTGCTACCGATGTCGCTACCCTCGACCGCGCTTACAGTGTTGGTGACAACCCGGGCCACGATGTCAGAGGCCCCAATGAGTATAAGACTCAAAGCAAGATCGGCGTGCAATGGAACACGATTCTTGGGGAATCCGGCGTCTGGAATCTCAAGGATGAGCCTGAGTTCGAGCCGGATGTGATCGTTCCTGGGATCTCTGAGGCCATTGCTTGGGCGTTGACAGAGTGCGGTCATACTCTTATTCCGATCGGAAAGCCAACAAATCCAGATGATTTGTTAATTGACGCTTCTATTGCAAAAGTTGGATACACCCCCAAACCTCGTTTGTCTTTTGGTGTAGACCTCAACATGGCAGTAGCTACCCTCGACTTAGCAGATCAAGATCCCCATCCAGAGGATAAACGCAACGCCTTTCTCGTCTCAGATAAATCCGGCTACAGCAATTCCGATGAGATTGTTTATGAGAACATCGCAAGAGTCTTCGGGAAGAGCAACATCCCTTTCGATCCATCGAACCCCCGTTCATGGCTCATAAAATGGAAAGACTCTATTCGAAGCCCCGCTCCATCCGCCTACGAGTACATCGGCGTATCAACCACCTCTCCTTCTTTGAGATTCAACCAAGTGGCCTTGGATGCCGTCTCGGAGGTATGTGGTGTTCTCACCAGCAACTTCCGACTCAACGTCAACCCTTCATGCGAAATGGTGGTGCGCGTGGGCAGCATACAGGGTTTCTCTCCCGAGACACTGGAGAAATTCTTCATTACCATGTTCGCCTTTGAGGCTCAATTCCAGAAGATCCATCCGGGCAAGTTCGGTCCACTACGTCAACGGGCAGACCAGATCGAGAAGTCACCCTCGGTGAAGCAGATAGTAGGGTATTTTGGCGAAGATGGCTTCATACGAATCCGTCCAGGAGCCACGGAGGCGAGAGCAGTTGTGGAATTCCGTGGGCACAAACCAACTCTGGATCCGGAAGTTGTCAATAACTGGATCAAGCTGTGTGTGGGACTGTTGGAGTTTGCTGATACTGTTGATAAGGATATTCTGCTTGATCATCTGAAGAGAGCGGGCAACCATTCCGCTGAGCGTGATATCCGTAGCATTCTACATGGCTTGGGCATGCAACAGCTTGCTGAGTTTTATGGGAGGGCGCTTTGATTGCGGGGAAATTAGTAGGCGGAGGTAAAGAAAGGGGGCTCTGGCTCCTGGTATATAGTAATCTAGAGACGTGAGTAAGACACAATACAGTATTTCCTAAATTCAACTTCAATGTGTAACAAAGCTGTGATCAGTAGTGATAACAGCGATAATCCATTTCTTTAATGAACCCCAAATTAATTCAAGCAGTCGTGAGGTACGATAGGACTTGAGAAGATGTTTGCACAAAAGTTACAACGTGCTGCTCACCGAGAAATAAACATTTATCATCTATCAATGCTCGCTCCTCGCTCCTATTCCCCTTGATACCTTCCTCCCTTCCAAGGTATAATGAACAACTAATTAGATGGGACGTATACAGTCAAGCGAGCTACTACACTTTGTTTACTATAATGCCTTACAAGCGACAATCCCAACAAAACCCACCTTTATAAAACGAAAACAGCAATCCCATCCAATGAAACTCAGACCCTCTACTAATCCCTACCCCCGTATCTCTGTTATTTCCCAATTCTTCTTATAGTACACGAACTGTCGTAGCATCTACACGTCTTTATTCACGTGACCTAGCTCCAGCATCCATATTAGTATATACATTCTAGCTACCTTCTCTTCTCTACGCAATCAAATACCAAATCATGGACTGGGTGATTTACTCTGTTCGACTACTCGTACAAGTACTACATAAACTAATACGATCTATACCCGGACAGACTAAACATGAATTACATTAACGTTCTAGTGAAGCGACCTTGGGTTTCTATTAAAGTCTAGCCTAATTTAATAGTTAAGATGCTAGAATAGACCTATATTCGTGCTTTAAAAAATCCTACACGAGGGTACTTATTTAATCCTGGTCGAAGTTTACGCCGGGTGGTACAGGAGATAAGTAAAATAATAGAGTCTGTAAACCCAACGAACGTGTGCTAAGCAGTTCCAGTACTATGAACCAGTAGCTTCAGCCAGTAATACTAGCTACTCGTAACGCTTTTAAATACAACGTCCCTTGTATAAAGATGTTATTCCCTTTCATTTTCTTTTTTTTTTTTCCAGGTAAGAATGGGAGACAAATGAGTTCCTTATGGTGTACAAGTATAAGCAATTAATTAAATTAACTAAGATCAGAACCTTGCCTGGCAAGGTATAACTACCTATATAAACTCTCAGGCTATATAGATGGATATCCCCCCACAACGCTAATACAGACCACCCAAACTCCATCCCATCCCATCCCATCCCAAGCCCTCCCAAACCTCATAATCATCGTAAAAGTGCCACCAAGTCTATATGCAAGTTCAAGTTCAAGTCCCCTAAACCCCAGCCACATAACAAAACTCCTCAAAACAACTCTTACATTCCCTCGGCAATTTGTTCGCCGTAGTACTCTTCCCCATAATCGCACAGCCCATGCAGACCCCCCATTCATCATCCTTCCCTTGGGTCACGATACTAAGTCCATTCTCAATGAGCGCCGCCGTGTCCTGGTAGCTGTACTGCATATCCGTGGTTGAGACGTTGCTCTCCGTCGTCCAATTGCGGTTCGGGAGGTACACAATCGTGACTTTCTTCATGTCCTCGCAGCCGAAGAAGACGGCTTTCTTGTTCAGGCCCTTGGCGATGAATTCCTCGGGTGGAGGAATGAACGGCATGCGGTCGAGACCCAGGGCGGCGGATTCCATGTAGGTCATGTATAGAGAGAGTCCGTTGGGCCAGTTATCTTCGGTATCGCCTGAATTGTCATTTGCGATGATGACGCTGACGTTTCGTGCGGGTTGGAGGAAGGGGAGGATAGGAACGTTTTGTTCGGTGATTCCACCGTCGGCCAAGGAGAGTTGTTCGTGGGCGGAGATGTTGTTGGCTGAGTTGAACGTTTGAGTCTCGGATTTGTATTCGTAGAAGGGATTCTTGTAGTGTGCGTATTTTTCCTGTGTTACGATTTGGTGGATCTGATTGAGCAAGGCTTCCGCCTTGAAAGCCAGATCCACACCGTCGCCCAATGTGGGGAAGTTTTTACAGAGGGCGGGGAAGATATTCGAGCTGGTTCCGAAGATATAGCCTAGGTTGTCGTAATTGGTGGTGCAAGTTTGAGTACTTGGTTTCCCCCCTCGGAGCGAGGTTCCTAGGTATTGAGTGGGCGTGAAAGCACTTACGTCCTTGTCCCAGGATCCGAATTCGTATGGGGAGAATTCATAACTTGTTCCATTAAATCCTGGGACGCACTCGCCGTCCCAGACTCTGGCGCCAATGGCTGTTATGATAGGGTAAGGGACTTCATGTGAGATAAAGCTGTTGGAAGAAGCTATTCCAGAGAGAGTCTTGGCCGCTCCTCCACTGGGGCCTGAAAGAAGTTGATAAGAGAGGAGACGACCCCATAAGTCTACGATAGTGGTATCGTACCCTGCAGCTTCTTTTGAGACCATGTCGTGGATGATGTTGATGATATTCCCTGCGAAGGAAGCACCTCCGGGAAGTAGAAGGGTGTTGGCGAGAGCAGGGGCCCAGAGTCCATCTCTGAGAGAACTTATGGTGGGGTAGTTGTTTCCAGCAAGGGATGATAACAACCAACTACCTCCAGAAATGCCAGCGTGATATGTCAAGGCTTGAAACAAGCCACTGGTACTGACATTGGAGTCTCTTGCATCCAATCCTTGGACCACGCCAGCACCAGCAAGCATAGATCTGTAACTACCACCACTGCTTGCCAAGGCAATCTATTCACATTAGTTATGCATTTAGTTATTGAGTGAGATGACTGACAGTGGGAAGTTCTCCAGAGGTACTGAATTCTCGGTGTGTTTTTCTCAGCCATGCTTTCAGATACACATCCGCTGTAGCCTTTCGTTTCACTCTGTATTCCTCTTCCTTATTCGACAATCCTCTTGCATCTCTTACCAGAGACTCAGAAGGACAAGCAACAGCATTTGGATCGTATAATGATGCAACAGTGGATGATACGAGTAACGAGAGGACAATAGGGAAAATCATCTCGGGACCAAAGCTTGGAAAAGCACAGAAACTCGACGAGGGACACTGAGAGCATCTAATAGACACGACAAGGAAAAGGCTAACATCATTGGGGTAGTCGTAACTAAGTACGAAATCGGAGATGGGGCTAAAATAGGAGGAGGCAGGTACCGTTACTACCGCAACTAATTTCTTCGGACTCACACATGGTTCTTTCGAAAAAGGGTTTGAGCCGATCCTTCTGTAATGGATGTATGAAGCAACGACAACCAACCAAAAATGACAAGCTTCCCACTTGCTGAATTCCACCGGCTTGGTGGACTTTTGTGATTGAACGTGCGCGACTTGAAGGCTTGTACTTGACTGGGCTATGTGCCCGTATATGAAAGTGGAGGGTACGAGACTTTGATTGAGATATCCAGGTACTTTGGACGGAGGAAGAGCCGCATTCGACATAAACCTTAAGTGCAGTATCGACGTTCGAATGCCTGTACAAGCGAGCAGATATCCACCTAACGTCTAAACGTCACGACTACTAGCGACGCTACGGCTCGTCCCGCCGTTTCTCACTACTGCATTGCACAGCATCTAGCCAGACACTTACATGTTGATAGTCATCTGCACTGCCGATGCAGGTACGAAGTAGCTAAGAAAGTAATTCGTATATGGAGCATTTGGGAAGACGAGACGACCTGGGTAAGCTAACCTGGGTGAGTAATTACAAGTACGGCTACGAGTACGCTACCTTACTGTAGGGTACCCGTAAGTAGTGGAGGATGGCCGGTGCTCGGTTGGCAAAGATGAAGCCCCACCAAGAATGGGGTCAAGTTCGGAATTCTGAAATGGGCCCGCCATGGCAAAGAATGTTGAGAAAACGTTGGGATTGGACCTGTCTTACTAAATGCTGTCGTAGTGGTGGTGATAGATAGGTTAGATAATGGGAGTTCACGATTCAGAATGGGGATGAATCCAGTGGTAAGGAGTACGGAGAATTGCTGTGCGGAGAAAATTCAGGATCCCAAGTGATGTTGACGATGCCTACTGACTCCAGTTTTTGGAAATGTCTTGGGCATGTCTTGGGATTTCCTTGGGATTTCCTTGGGATTGGGTGTGAAAGACGAAGCGCCAGTAAAGTGGACCGTGGTGGCTCGTCTGGTTGGGTGGGAGAAATGGAGTTGGAAGAGATTATGCGGAGTAGGTTTGAACTCTAAAGGTGAAATTCCTTGGGATGGTCTGTGGTGTGTGCAAGTGGCTTACGAAGTATGATGATGATGTTGTGGTGATGACAGAAGCTCATAGTATAGTAGCACAGACCAGTTTACTTTTTTTAGCCGCACCAGGTGAGATGTAGAGCATATATCAGGGGGGGTTTGGTGGCAATCGGCGCTAGGCAGCTGCTCGGCACCCTATTAAAAAAATAGTAGCTCGACCTCCGCTATTATAATTAATTATTGAATAACTACACTCTACAAATGCGATGTTTTTTTATAGAAATGATCGCTTAATTGTAGGTAAGGAACAAGGCTACCGATCGATATTGTAAGTGTAACTCTATTTGCGTAGTAGTTTTACGAAGTGTCTATAACTAAGCGCTTTTCTATCCCTAGTTCTATAGCTAGAACTACCCTGGATTTGTCCCTTAAATTGCAGTGTATTCGAAGTGTATTTGTCCCTCGAATTAAAGTGTATTCGAAGTATATTCGGCCCTCGATTTAAAGTGTATTCGAAGTATCCCTTACTCTGTAAATTTTCACTACCGGTAGACAGAACGCTGAAAAGGGTTTGGTCCGAGTACTCTCGCCAATTAAACTGGCGGGATACTACTAGCTATACTAAATTAAGCGATCTACCTACCGGTAAGTGAAAATTTACAGAGTAAGGGATATTCGTCCCTCAAATTGAAGTATCGAAGTGTATCCGTCCCCTGAATTAAAGTGTATTTGAAGTATATTCGTCCCTTGAATTGTCCCCTGTATTAGAGCGTATTCGAAGTGTATTCATCCCTCGAATCGTCCCTTGAATTAAAGTGTATTCGAAGTATATTCGTCCCTCGAATAAAAGTGTATTCGTCCTTTGAATTACCGTAGTAAATCGATATTAAAAGAAATGCTGGGGTAGGCGAGTAGAGTACGGAGTAGTGCGGCGTAGTGTGAATTAGAGGCTCCTACTCGTCAGAATCCGTCTTCCTACACGTAGATGATTTCGATCAACGGAATCTTCTTGTTATCGGACTTTTCTACCTTGCGACCCGTAGAAGGCTGTTCTCTGAATAGCCCAAAAGTAGTCTTGCCAACGTCTCAGTACTCCACTCACCCACCCTAGCATTTCTTTTAACATCGATTTACTACGGTAAAGTGTATTCAAAGTGTATTCGTCCTTTGAATTAAATTACATTCATATTATATTCGTCCCTCGAAGTGTCCCTCGAATTGTAGCGCATTCGAAGTATATTCGTCCCTCGAAGTATCCCTTGAATTTAAGCGTATTCCAAGTACATTTGTTATAAAAACAAGGGTATTTTCTATTTATATTCTACTAACCACTGGCCCTAACCCTAACCCGAGTATGCTAGATAAATACCCCTTTTATATATATAAAAGTAAGGGAAAGGTTTGTAGTACGGAAGTATAGTAGAAAATTGGCGCTTTTCCTACTTAGATTTGTCGTATTCTAGGTAGACAGAGATATGTAAAAAGGATATACATATAGGATTGCGTATTGCCTAGGCACATGTTAGTGAGCATTCCTGGCGTCTAATTAGCTAGAATTCGAGTATATGTGGTAGAGTTGGTCTCGGGCAGTTTTCGCTTGCCACGACCGTGTTTATGTCTGGTGTGTCCACCTGTGTCCGCTTATCAGACGGACCACCCGATAAGTGATAAGGTTTACAGCTCCGACTACGATCCCGGTTCCAGCGCCGATTCCGATTCCGACTCCGATCGGAGACTTATCGAGAGGAAAAAACTTGGAACAGTTTGTGGCATGTTGGAGTGGTTGTACCACTTGTATTGATTAACTGGTCCAGGACAGATGTGAGTGATTACAGGTTCAGGAAGGATGTATTTATATGAGAATCATGCTCGTAGTAGACTTGTACCTATGGTTTGTATTGATATACGGTACTCGTCCTCGTACCAAGGAAACGGGTCCTACTCTACAGAGCAGGTGAAGGAGCGTGAGGAGCAAGAGGAGGATTGGTCGTGGAAAGTGCGTTGCGTCATAACCTTGAGGTGAGAGAGAATCTGGGGAACATGACGATGATGCAGGAAGGCGCCACTACTGTCCTGGCCTGGGGGTACGGGGACGGGGACGGAATATGGTACGAGTACACAAATCTCCATAGGCAGACCGAGTAGGCATAGGATTTGCATGCAACTCTTGGAATCCCATCACTCTGATCTCCGTTGCTGTACGGAGTACTTAGACTCAGGTTGCCACGACTACGACTCGCTTTGCCTTCTCTCAAACTTCTTTCATAGCAAACAATTCCAACCATCGTCGCGATCCAGTTAATGTGCCGCAGCAGGTGCAGGTGCAGGTGCCGTACAATACTTCTCAAAGAAGCTTCAACCCGCCCTCCACATAATTGCGGCCTGGCGATCAACCATACTCCCCAGAACTTGAGTTTGAGGTTGCACTTGCACTTCGGATCGTTCACCCCAAACTCACATTCACATTCACTATTCGACACCTCGATCATTCCAACACGCAGACAAAGTCGCGGAATCTGCGGAATACACCCCTCCTCCAACATGCGCCGATTCGCGCCCGAATGATCATTAAACTTTCGCCCTCCCATCGATAGCTTCCTGATTATCTACGCGGTCACATTCCAGAGTGGACATCATCATGTCGGAACGGTCTCCATCGCCCCCATCACGAGTGACCAAGTTATTCAAGGCCAGGACGCGCGAGAGAAGGAGCGCTGCGAACTCCCTCAAGAGCGAGACAAGCGACAACAGCCACCAGAGCCATGGCGTCCGAAGTTCCGTGGAGGGTGCGATCGAAAGGCTGAAAGGTAGTACGGGATCGGATGAGGACGATGATGGTCATGATCCTGATCAATCGGCGGGAGGCATTAAAAAGCTCATCCCCAAAGGGCTTGTGTCGAAGCGACGACGACGAAAGCAATCAGAGGCGTCTGCGACCGAGGAGGCAGAGGCGGAGCGAGGTCGAAGCATTGCGGATCGTGGGAGACTGGCCAACGACAGTGACAAAAGTCTGACCTGGAGCCAGGACGATGTCGACGAGTTGGGCAATTATAATATGTCCAAGAACAGCTTGATCACAATCGACTCGGATCCAGAGTCGTAAGTTCTCGTGTCTCTTTCATTTGCCATTGTCTTGCTTTTGCTCCTTTCTTTTTCCAGTGGCTGTGCTGTACTCGTATACTGAACGTACTGCAATGCAAGTTGCCCTGCACTGCGATGCGGTGATGCCTTGCAATGCCTGGCGCTGCGGTGGTCATCCTGCTGCAGTGTCATGGCACTGTAGAGTATCTACAGTAATTTGCTGCACTTGGTGAAGTTGTCGCAGAAGCTAGCCAAGACATGACAGCACAGCTCAGCTTTTGGTTCCCCTCCAGCTTTTCACCCTTTACTTCGTACAAACTCCAGGTCCATGCTTCTGCGTACTCCATATGCTCTTTATACCACTTCTCGTACAAGTATACCCGACTCGTGTACTCGTGCTGGCGTCATAATTGCATCTGCAACTTTTGCTTGGACCAGCCTGACCAGTGTGCATCGTTAATCCTTCACAAAGTGGCGTGTACTAATTGAACGCTCCCTCTAATTCGATCGTTTTGATTTCACAGACCCTTCGAAACACCACCGCCGCTGTCAACACACCCATCCCACGCTGGATATCTGACCACGTCGTCACCCCTGGTGCAGAGCTCCATAATCCCCGAGACGTCACACATCCATACTTTCGACGGTACCACCTCCAAGTCGGCGGATTCGATTAACATCGTGGCTGCCTCAGACTCAACCGCTTCAGCCTCTGACAAGCTCCAAGCCCCTTTTAAACCACAAAAGCGATCGCCCTCACCCGTCGGCAGATTGAAGGAGAAATTGACTGGGCGGAGGGGAGCTAGTCCCAATCCTAGTCCCAATCGAAGTCCGGAACGAAACGCTGGCAACGCTGGACTCCCGGCAGTACAAGACAAAGATAATAATAATACTGGGCATAATAGACGTGGGAGTGGAAGTGTAGTCTCGAGAATTTTTGAGAAACAAGGCCAACAAGTAGGATCCGTCAACTCCTCGCCTGAGCGGCCACGACGCAATTCAAGACCTCAGCCAATAGACACGAATGCGAGGCCACAAACACCGCCCCCGGGAGACAAGGCAGCCCCATTAATTGTCAACACTCCCCCAACACCAACTGACGAACAAGCACGCCGCTTCGCGACTCGAGATAGGCGCGATTCTGATCCTGTTCCATCCAGCCCAGATGTGGTGATTTCCCCCTCGGGGAACATGATATCACATCGAAGAGTAAGATCAAACTCTGCTGCTCTAGGCCCCAGCAAACTATCGAATATCACATCTGCACCTCTTACACCAACATTTGAGGACGCTGCAATAACCCCAGCCCCAGGTCAAGGAGGGTTTTTTTCCACCGTCTTTTCTGCTGCCCAAAACGCTGCGAACACACTGAGCAACAGTATCGCCAACACCTCAGTTGCGCCAAACGGGAACAAGAACAAAGGTGGCAGCACACAAGAATTGAAGGATATCGTGGAAAGTCCAGAGGTTGAAACACTGGCGGATAAGACGAATTCGAGTACCGCAGAAGGGGAGAAGGAGTTGGCAGTAAAGACCTTAGGTATGGGGGACCTCAGTCTAAGCCATCTTGGCATTACAGAGACGGCCAGTGCATCAACTACCCCAATTGCCTCAAAATTCCCAGATGATGCTCGTAAACGCCCCGAGGACAACAAGTTCAAGAATGACTTGTCAACCGAGGATTCATTTGGAAGGCCCTCGACGGCACCCGTATCTGCAGCCGAGCCCCTTGACCATACATCGGCACCGGTTATAGAAGATACTACAGTCAGTGCCCCACGTTCAAATTATGATCCTTCCGCCGGAGATCGAACTCCGCCTAATGGCAGTGTATTTGAGGGTAGAGGTGCTGTTCACCGCAGTGGCAGTGTTAGGAGCGCAGGATATGGTACTCGCAGGAAGCGAGGCAGCTCTGCCGCGACCGGTACAACCATTGGGGCCGCCATCGTGGCATCGCATTCATCTTTGACCAGTCCTGGTGGTAGCACTACCCCAAAAGTCACCGGCTTCGCCGTCGCAAGCAAAAAGAGAAATCGGGACTTCCACAATCTTTTCAGAAGCGTGCCGGAAGATGATTATTTGATTGAAGACTACAGCTGCGCTTTGCAACGAGAAATCCTTGCTCATGGGCGTTTATACGTCTCCGAAGGCCATCTATGCTTTTACAGCAACATTTTTGGATGGGTCACAACCTTAGTGATGAGCTTCGACGAAATTGTCTCGGTGGAAAAACGAAGTACTGCCTTGTTGTTCAAGAATGGACTCATGATATCTACTTTACATGCAAAGAACGTGTTTGCCAGTTTTACCAGCCGAGATTCTACCTACGACTTGATAGTTGGCATTTGGAAACTTGGGCATCCCAGCTTGCGAAGTTCTCTTAATGGAGTGAGTATAGAGGAGACTGGTGGTGGTGACAAAACGGAGAAATACGACGGAGATGCTCCTGTTGTTGCAGCAAGCCAGAGTGGGTCTGATTCTGAATCTGATGAAGACGGGGATGAGGTCTATGATGAAGATGAAGAAGACGAGGATGGTATGAGTTTTGAGCAAGCGGAGGGAAGTGTTGCCGGCAGTGAAGTTGCAGAAAAGGTTGTAAGCCGAAAGGCTTCCGGAGCAGTTGTGCTCAACGGTCCTGCTGAAAAATCCAAAGACGACACTCCAGCCGCCCCCGTTGGCGACTTTCCTGGTCCTGCTACCCATGGTCCTACGTCGTGTGCTGATCAGGCTGCTCATTTCCCTAAAGTTCTTGCCGATGAAGTCGTTCCTGCCCCTCTTGGCAAGATATACAGTATGATGTTTGGTCCAGGATCCATATGGATGAAGAACTTCCTTACCATAGACCAAAAGTGTTTCGAACTGACGATGGAGGGGACAAATGCGCAGCCTCTCTCCTTAGACAACAAAGTTCGAAATTACACGTATATTAAGCCTTTGTCTGGTGCTATTGGTCCCAAGCAGACCAAATGTATAAACATGGAAACTTTAGACGCATTGGACTTGGAAAAGGCTGTCTCCGTCACTGTGTCGACTCAAAATCCTGATGTGCCTAGTGGCAATGTTTTCAGTGTCAAAACGAGGTATTGTCTTACGTGGGCTGAGAACAACGCCACCAGAATCCAGATCAATTGCATCATTGAGTGGACTGGAAAAAGTTGGCTTAAAGGTACTAACTTTTCTCTGGCTGTCGGATGATGGAATGTTTACTGACAAAACATTAGGTCCTATTGAAAAAGGAACCAATGATGGACAAACTCAATATGCTAAAGATCTCCTTGCGGCGTTGAAAGCTGGTGTCTCTTCACGCCGTCCAACCGCCACGACAGGAGGCAAAGGCAAGAAAAAAGGACGAAAAAGCCGCGAGTCGAGAAATCTTAACAAAACTACCGATGGCGCCGCTGACCCCAAACCAACAGCGGACAGCTGGGGCCTGTTTGAGCCGTTGCATGGAATCTTCGGACCCGTCGTGGATATTCTGGGTCCATTACTTACTGGCAACATCCTCTACGGTCTGCTGGTCGGTCTACTGGTTGCCAGCTGGTTTCGGTATGGGTTTACTGGCCGAGGAAACGCGACAAGTTCCAATATGGGATTTCTTAGTACGCCGGAACGGGTAGCTGCTTACGAAGAAATGTGGCGAAGGGAAGAGAGTGAGCTATGGGAGTGGCTTGAGGATCGAGTAGGCAGTGGAAGACTGAGAGATATCTCAAAGATGCCAATTGAAGCGAAGACTACCGAGGAGAGATTGAGGATTGAGAAGATGGATGAAAGGGAGATTGATGCTGCGATTAAGGTCACGGAAGAGAAATTGAAGGTTCTCAAAGACTCTGTCAGGAGGAAAAAGGGTGCTCTGGGTGCGGTCAAGGGAAAGACTGAGAGTGTTCAGGTTCCGATTGTCGAGTCGCCTGCTGAGGGTGTGGTTGGATGATCAGGCGATACATAGAGGTGTTCGCTGATATCACAGACAGATAGATACCTCGTAAGGAGTAGTGGAGTGGGTGCGCGATTGGATTCAGTCAATTGGCTGTATATTTGGATACGGGTCGGTAAACTTGTATTGTATGGGAAGATGGATGGAAGGCGTTGATTCTGATTTCTGATTTCTGATTCTCCCTTTTTTTCTTTTGTGCAGCGGCCTCTTGGTAGGTCGCTTGGTGGTGCGAACATAGCGTGGGCTGACAATACCATATTTCCTAGTTAATGTATTTTTTCCCCCTATTGCTCCTCTCCTTTGGTTCATTATTTGTATACTTTTTTCGCGGTGAGACATACATGTCGCCCGTTCTGACGGGAGGGAGAAGAGGTATTGTGTTTTCGTGGGTAAGGCCTTCCGGTTGTTCGTACCTGCCTAGAGTATTAAAACTCGGGGGCTGTATCACGATCGTCACGGCGCGTGAGTTGTAGGTGGGAATAAGAAAGGAAAGTACGATGTGACTGTAGCATATCTTGAATTGGTCATCTCAAGGCGACGAGGGATGATTATAGTATGCAATGGTTAGATTTCGAGATTGCTCACTTGGGTAAGATACCTATAGGTAAGGATATAGCTTGTGACTTGATATCCCAGTTCTCTCCTGCACGATCTTCATTTTGGTCTTGGGGATTCTAGGGTGTTGCCTTGGTTGGTGGGGGTTTGTGTAAGTGGTTGGGACTTGATGGATTTTGTAGATGTTGGTGGTGAGGAGGGGAGGTATCTAGGTGGGTGGGTAGGTAGGTAAGGGGGCTCCTGAGAATGAGAGGGTAATCAAGGGGTGTCGATATGATGGCTTTGGGTTATTTGAGAACTGGGGGTTAGCTAAGGGATCTCTGGGGTTGAGATGCTCCGGATGATGGATTTTGGGTTACTTGGACTTTTGACGTGCAAATTGAGTGAGATATTGATATTGTGCGAGTAAGTGACTTCTCTTGGGTTCTGGGAGTTGTATGATGATGATGATGGGTCTCTTATGGTGTAACTGATTTTGAGATTGGTAAGGGTCTGAACTACTGAAAGGAGAATACTGTACTAAAAGAAATCTTGATCAGATCACAGTAAGATTACTGTTTGTGTTCTGTTTTCTCAAAGTTTCTTCGGTATCTTTTTTGTTTATACGTAACCCCTATCGATGTACTTTCGTAGGTCTACTACCACAGAATTCGAGCACACGCCTTCCCAAACCCTCGCGTCAATAACCTCCATATTGCTTACTTTTCGCTCTTCATATCCTGCAATCATTGGTAGTTGCCGAGACTTTGATATAATACTTGAAAACGTCGTGACACCTACTTACACTTTCCGTTCTCTCGTCACCGACACAATTCGAAGAGAAGATACTGCCATACTTAGCGTTTCTACGACGACTCCGCCCATGTTCTAATTGATGGCATTGAAATGTGAGGTTATGAGTAGTGGGAGGAGGTGTTAACATGATGAGCGGATTGGGGGAGTTGGGAATTTGTCCCATGTGCTTCGACCGATCGCCTTGGATCGCGAAATAAGGGAAGGTTGCTGACTGGTGCAGTTAGTGAGGAATCATGTCACCGAGGTGGTATCTATGAGGAGATGGGGCTCGCTGACGTGTGGTAAATTATCGGTAATGTTGGGATGGTGAGGTATTGTGAGGTATTGTGAGGTCTGGCGTGCTAAGCGAGTTTTTCTGTTTACTCACTTGCAGTTTGAAATTTGAGTATGGGCACGTATATCCCCTGAACCGCCCGGGGGACTTTTCGTGTAGATCAGGGGCGTGCACGAATTTTTGGTGTGAAGAATGACGGGGTGCTAATTCCCTGTTGGAAACCCCTTGGGCAGTCCAGGAGATAAGTAAGGAAGACTCACCATCGCGAACGTGCTTCGCTAGCAAAGTCATGTGGTCAAGCAAGCGACGCGTCCATTCACCTGGACTCGGTACCTCACAACCAAAGCTATTCCCAAAAGACAGCACGATACAAAACCAGCAAAAAAGAATAAAAATCAACAAAAAGAATTGCAAAAACTCAATTACCAGCCGTACAAGAACTGTACGAGGATCTTAAGGAAACACAGACACTATTTCTAGCCGGTTTATTACTTCGCTCCGATAGGCCACGGGGTCACAATTTTATGCCTTGTCATCGGCGCTTTCCCAATTGCAATGCGAACGTGATTGGTACATCAGGTTGAATGCGAATGCTGGGTTGCTTATTTGTGGTTCTAAAGGGATAGTGGGGAAACCTCGGATGGGTGGGTGGATACCGCGGTAACCGAGATGGGGCCAATGAATAGCTGCGAGGTAACGAGGCAACGAGGCAACGAGGGTTGGAAGGATTCGTAATTTTTGACGCTCTTGTGAGGAGGTTTTCATAGAAGGGTTCCTGATATTAGATTCTTCGCTGATGGTAGTTGTCAAGTTAATTTGGTGGTGGGAGAGGTTTAAGTTATTTGGTCAGAGTGAAGGGGAGCTACTTGAGGGGTGAGAAAATCTGATAGCGATCAAACGATTCCTTTTATTCTTTGGTTGGTTGGATGGCTGCTTGAAGTTGTTATTGTAATTATATATCGCAAGCTCGGAGTAGATTTATTTATCTACAGTTGCAAAATCGCTCAGAGGTCATTTCATTAGTTATAGCCAATGGAGAAGCTTGAATTGCGGGGAGTATGTACCTTAGTAGGGTAGGCGTTTGATATAGACAAGCTGCACGAGAGGGGTCTCTAGAGACTCCTGAGACTGGGCTTATCTATAAGCAAGCAATAATCGCTTTCTTCGTATTCCCGACGAAAACTTACAACTCAGAAGCTCAGTAATGGAAGTAAAATCTCCTTATTTATTCTCGAAAATCAGACGATTATGGCTTGTCTATACTCCTTATTCTGTGTAGCTACAAGGGTATGTGGTTAGCCTTAGCGGTCTTTGATCTTATAGGAGAGACAGATGAGGTAGATCTACGCTACGCGTAATTGGCTCACTTTAAAGAAAGTAGGATGTATCACAACATTTCCTAAAAATCGTCTATTACATCTCAACTACAGAAACTATGTTCTTGATCGTTTTCCTGCACCACTCATCAATCCAACATTCTCCGCTATAGTATCTCCTCTTGAGCTATACTCGAGGCCAATCACTTCGATGTCATCTCCATTTATGCCGGCACCGCATAGACGCTCCTGGCATTTCTCAACGATCATTACCACTCCCTTCCCTATCATAGCAAAGGGTATGAACACCCAATTTTCTGAAACAGGATACTTTTTCCTAGCAGCCAGACCCCACAAGTCTCTCAAAAGCATAGCCCAACATCCAAATGCTCGCGTAGAAGTTAGGAGCGGAATGAGATAGAAGAACCAGAAGAGCACCTGGAGACCGACTGATAACGGCGACCAATCCTGACGAAAGATTGTGGCTTGAGTTGCCAATGCTATGGTGACGAGACAGAAAATAATGACTAATAGACAAGCAGTACCAATGACGAAAAGTTCTGCTGAACTTCGAGGTTTGGTTGGTTTTACTTGAGTGGAATTGGTACTTGGCTCTAGGGATTCGTGGTAGGGAGGTGGGCTGCCTTCTTCGTTGTAAAGCTCTTCTTCATCTGATTCTCTGTGCCTGGCTGCATTTTCGTTTCCTAGGAAGTTTTGAGTTGCGAGAGGATCGTATTGTTTTATCGGAAGACCTCCCACATTGTTGAAGAAAGGAATGTATGTAACTCCTGGGGTAATCGAGCGCAGATACTGGGTAATACAAATGACAACTATGCTTAGAAAGAGCATTGCTGCTAATGGTAATGGAAATGATGTATTCATAAATCGCGCGCGATTCGGGCATTCTGGATCTTTGTCATGTCTGAATTGATCGAAAAAGGGGTCATTGAAGGACATTTTGGAAGATGATGATGTGTTACCGGTGTTGAAATGATACCTGCGGTTTAATTATTGAAACCGTTGGGATACAGTAGTTGGGGGTGAGATTTAGTCACATTAAGGCGCAGTAAGCAAGGCTGAGTGGCTAGATCGTAATTCGGCGGCGCCGCAAAGTGGCTGAATCAGTCCTTACCAGTAGAGCCTTGCAGAGTTCCCCATAGCGATCATGATTGGTAGACTTCATTAGTAACAACCGAGCACCTTTGGTTTGTTTATGGGGTATCAATGCTGGTTGGTATTCAAGCCCCACCACCTCTTTTCACTTGAAACTAGATCCTTCTCGCTTAGCGAGATTCTCGCCCCGCGAATATCACCACACCGAGATACTCTTCACTTAAGGATCCGAAAACCCCGAGGTATCACAAGCCTATCCACAACGAATAGAATTGTTTCATTTACATTCAAGCTCCAAAATGAAACACTACTCTCTCTAATTATATGTCGTCGTCGTTCCTCGACCGTCAAAATTAATCTAATATACAACAAAGGGGGTATCCATCACAACATCTAATAAACATCTCGATCCAATTCAAAAATAGACTCATGACAGTATGACACCATTGTAATTCCAGTTCAGTGGAATCTGCCCATCAATCGTGTATTCATGAATCTGTCCCCCTGAGATACCATAAAATCGCTGGTCCTGGTTCGTAGCAATAGCTGTGAAATTTCTTGTTTCGGATCCGCTGATTCTAGGTAGCGATGCACTACCCCACTTGCTATCTTGGCACCATTGACCTGATACCGTACCATTCTGAAAAAGTGTTGTGACGAAGATATCGCCGAAAACTTGATTTTTGTTTTTTATTGGGATGGCGGAAAACTGTTTAGCCACTTCGGTTTTTGTTACCAATGAAGTGACTATAACATAGAAATAGGTCAGCCCTAAACAAGACATTTTACGACATAATGATATGAGAAAACCACCGCTACATACCTGCTTGCCATGCTGTCATCCCATTCTTCGTAGATTCTTGGGTGATTTGATCTGTTTCAGCATATAATTTCAAAATCCCATCTCCGAGCGGCATTAAAGCCAATCCTGTCCCTGGTGCCACCTTATCTTTGAACACATACCCAACTTTTGACCAATCCGAGGAATTCGCATATCGAACATTCTGGTTGGGATCCTGGTAAGTGAGAACTGTGGAATTGGAACACTTTGGAGAGTCGCACTTCTGAAAGTATGCAGCGAGTTTAGAGCCAGCATGTCCTTCGTGGGCTTTATCGGTCAAAGTCCCCTCTGACCAAGTCCGAGCCTGTTGGTCCTTTGTATAGAACTCGACAATCTTATGCGTGGTGGTGTAGAAATAGACGTTAAGCTGAAAGTCATCGTTCTTGACATCAGCTGCAATTGCGGTACCATTTAAAACAGGGTCGATTTGAAGAGTTGGTATGGACACGGTTGAAGACACCCATGACTGATTCTGTGAGTCCCAGAGTGATGCCATCAGCCCTCCCGTCTTATTTTGATAAAATACTGCGTGGTGTTGATTTTTTTTGCTGTCGGTCCAGTTTGCCTTTGTAATGTTAGCTAAGTTAGATGGTTTTCACGACTTCTATGCTTACCGATGCCAACTGCGAACCTTCCATCAAATTTGATTCTGATGGTGGGGCGGTGTTGTTTGTGGTAGGAGGTTGTGTCGATGGATCTGGCGTTGGGTCTGAGGTTTCTGGATTGGATTTTGCCTTGCTCTTCGGTCTTGTACCTCCTACTACTCCTCCTACGATTGCACCAACGACAAGAAGAGCGAGTAAACCAGCAATAACGAAAAATAATCTTCTTTTTAGACCAAATATCTTTTTCTCATCTTTCCCTGCCGTGCCCTCGATTGGGAAGTTATCGTACTCGTTTTTGTGCAGTACATCGCTTGGTGTATGATCCGCAGTGGCTTCCAATCCGGGTTGATTCGAATGCCCTACAACCGGCTCCAGCGTGCTGTAATGTGCTTGGTTGTTCATTCTACAACTCGTCGAATAAAACCTAAATTTCGCTTCGTTTTCTTTTTAATCTGCCTCCTAACCAGTTCTCAGTCTGACTGCGAAGCTAGAGAAATATCCACCAAAAAAAGGTATGAAACAAATTGACAAATGAAACAGGAATTTCAAGGTTCAATGAAAAGTTGATCAGATGTGCAGACGGCAGGACATAGAAGGAAGAGTATCAGCTTTGTAATGGAAATACGGCGCGGGTAAGGTGCCTCTCGCCAAATTCCAAGTATAGTTAGTGGCGGAAGGATCTTCATGCTGAGCCTCTTAATCTCACTAAGAGATTTCGAGACAGCCATGGAAATTATCTGAAATCCGCAATCTCAAATCAGCACCGCTGATGATGATTGGTTATGGCGTATGAGTTTCACGTACAAAAAGCGCCGCCGAGGGGTCGAATGGCCCCCAAGTCAAGTGCGACACGGTTACTTCTACCCAATTACTGTAAGGGCCGCTTTCAGCCTCTTTTGCCAAGTTTAAATCTGCCCTCTGCTGCTGCTCGTACAGTGTGTTAACATACCTCTGCCCTCTATAACCTTAGTTCAAGTTTTTATTTAACAATTACCAAGAGGACGGATGTCGTTGACCTATCCTCACTGGGTCTTCGGCTACAGTGGACATCACAAGAAAACCACGAGCTCATATTTGTTGCTGGCTCAGATCGATGTTTCCCCTAATTAAATTCATAACGCCCCGGCGGTAAAGAAAGACACATCCCATGCCATTTTGCAATAAGCAAATCAACCACAATTTCTCGACCAACCACCTCGCCAGACTCCCATCATGAGTGGGGCCAGAAAGTAATCTAGTCTGTTTCCGTACCAAAACAAATATTCTTCAAAGTACCAGTTAAATCGAACACCTACCAGTATCGTATAATCAAGTGGACCAGGGCTCAACCTCGTTTACAGCCCCAGAAACGGAATATTCTACTGCTTTCTCAAAAGCACATGAGACACTTGTATCAAAGCCTCAATCCAAAAGCTGAGTTGAGACCTACAGGCTATTTCATAATTTTCTTCACCGTTCCTTTTTCTGGAAGATGTAAGGCTTATTTCCACTACGTAGAACTACCCGTTCCGTTAGCCATATTCACACCGAAATACCCAAACGACCTGCCCAAGATCCTAACCTATCCAGAATCATAGGTGCTACCATTGACAAATACCACCCAAATAGGGAATCCCAACTAGCAGAGATGCTTACAGAATTAATTCATATGCCAGCCTAAGAGACAAGCCGTTTCTCTACTAATCTTCTCCTGGCAATAAGTATCCTCAACTGTGTTACACAACGGAGAATTTGAATACCTTGTGTTACGTCCGGTGGTGCAGAATAAGGACCCCACACATCAGCCTTATTTGCAGGAGTATGATCTCAGCATCCGTGGTCGTCTCGGACGCTAATTGATTCATCGTCTTGATCTCTGTGTACGATGTATGTGATATAAAAACGAGTTGGATTGTCTTTTTGGGGGTATAGTGTCTGTTTCTCTGGTTAGATTTGCATTTTACACAGGGAAGATCGATTTGGGAAGTAAGGACCTTACAATATTACCCAAGCCATCGTCAGTAAGTAGATTGCCATCCCCCCAGTCTGCTAGTTCCTACCTTATAATGAGCATATTGTGAAGCATCCCATATATCATTAGCTGGACTGAAAAGCCAGTTTGAATTTGGAGATTTACAATCGGAAAATCAGCTGAAAAGAATGGTTTGGGTCGTTGATATTCCGCCCATCCGAACACAAGAATGTGTTGGCTCCGCCGTAATATATGCTTGGTTACTTGCTCGTTGGGTAGCTGATATGAGATTTGGGTGTTGGGTGTTGGGTGGAATTGCTGAATCTAAGAAGGGAATTAGGGTTGGTTTGTAGGGTTTGATCGTGGCGACGGAGAACTTACTAGTATTATTAATCTGCTGTTGCTAAACTGAGTATAGAGAGAAGGATGGGGAGAATGTTTTGAGGTCTCATATTGGGGAGCTTTGGAGCTTGTATCTCCTTACTATCGGAGCACAGAAGAATTTAGACGACAAAATGTTGTCAGGAGGGTGTATCATGTGACTCACCTGCCTGGACCTCCTGAGACCTTCCAACACATGGAAGCTGGGTATCGGTTGCTAGCGTGTTTCATGGTATTCTGAAAGAGGAATAGAGCCTAGGTATAAGACCTTGGCTCCTGCCACATGTAGTTGGATTGTTATGATTTTGAATTCAACTCTTTTTACCCTGACACTTTTGGCATTCCCCACACCCGTCAACACAAAACCTTGATGCTTCTTGTCAAAGGAAGATACGAAGAAGTACCTAAGGACTTTACTTGGAATAAGTTTAAGCGTAAAGTAGAGATAGCTTGATGTGCCGATATATTTGAAGAACAGTCTTCTTCGCTGAAGCGTGAAGTTTGTATTAGAGTGTTGTTGTCTTTATAGGCTAATTTATAAAAGAGTACAAGTACTATAGAAGTACAATTTAAAAATCAATCAGACGTCAAGTAGACCCTTACGTTATGATAGAAACAGACGAAATCATCACCATAACAAAACAATTGCCAAGAACAGACAACTCAAAGAATAAAAATAAAGATTTTCGTCATAAAAAGATATACTCTAGCGTCATAAAGTAACGAGTTTCCACAGTGAATACCGATGTTACGTTAGTTGTGTATATACGTTAATTCGCTTAAGGTTAAGCGAGATTTGCCAGCTACAAGATCTCGGTGCTTATGTGTATAAATTGCAGGCAGAATCTCTTTAATTTACTATGTGTATACAAGTCCATGGACGTGAATCCATGTTCTTAGGAGTAAACCTGCTCTAGCATGTATTACGTGTGTTGTAGGTATGCTAGCTAGTACAGTAATATAACATAATCCTCAAAGCCTCTCTCTATATGTCATAATTTCAAAATTATGTTGGACACTAATTACTATCACTTCACACAAGCCACATATACCAATAGTTCCTCTTCCTTCTACATTCTCGACAAAAAACCCCATTATGTATAAGTTAAAAAGGGCCACCCGAGGTGGCTTCCACACTACTCCAACCAGTCTCAGAACTATCTAGCACGCTATGAGAAATCTGTTCTTCCCCCCGCTCCTGCCCTCGCAACCAGGAGGAAAACATCAAGAAGCAAGTTTAACCGGTACCGGAAGACTGGCGGCACCGGCCCTACCTTCGGAGAAAACTTTTAGTTCTCATCTCCATACACCTATTCCCTAAAAACCATCTTATTACGAAAAAAAAAACCTAGAGGACAAGTCACAATTTACAATATCCATCAGAACTTCAATCGCTTACCACTTGCCACTTCGCACTGGGTGGGTTTTAATTCTCATGGGGTCGGCTCGCTTCCCCTTTCAACCCCTCAGGTCGTGCGACATTGTGTTCTAAGATTGGCAGTGCGAGGTGAGCTGATTGTATATTAGGGAACACCTACGACCCACCCACGCATCTCACCTCGTTTAGCGTTAACAGATCACAGGGAATTACTGAAACGCGTGGGGGATTGTTTCATGTACAAGGAACAGCCTGGTTTTACAGGGCGAACCTGTACGGTACACAAAGATCAAGGGAACCAGAATATAATGTGAAAGTCTAGTTTCCGGGTTAACTAATGATAAGTCGAAATTTGGGTTTATAACTGTCGCTTCATAATAGCGAATAATCATTAGCTAGCTCCGAGCGTAGCTGTTCCTTCGGGACTAGCGTGCTCCGCTAGCGTACTATGTCACCTATAAGTACTGTACGTAGGCACTTAGCTAGCTACACTTGCTTCGGCATGCAACCTCGGACTTAGTTATTATACGGATAGTATAGGTCTTTGCATCACCCATTTATTGACGATGAAGTCAAACCAACAATAACAAGATTATATTCGTTACAACCTCAACTAGCTGGCTGGCTTTACATCAATGACTCCCAGTACCGTGGCACTCGGTAAGAAACAACCCAAAATTTTAACATTACGTATCATCATTAAAACTCCAGATCTTCATATCCATACAATGAATACCATCAATATACAAACCTCATCCAAGCCCAGCACCTATATTCACATAACACCATTACCAATCCCAAGGCCAGTTCAATCCAACCCAATCCCTCATCCCATCCACCCACCCAAAAAAAACCCACTCAAGGCTTCCACCTAAAAGCCGGATGGTTATAATCCAGATCCTGAATCTGCACGGGCGTCAAGCCCGCCAACTCACTATCGACATCTCTCTTCTCGCGCTTCCGGTTATCCATCTTCATCCAGAACAACAACGCAATGGCAGTGAGGAGCACCGTGCAAGAAGTAGCGAGATTGAGGCCGTTGCCGATGGGGTAATTGGGTCCGTCGTTGGGGAGGAAGGACCAGGTGGAGATTAGACCGCCGATGTTTCCGAACATGACGACGGTGCCGATTGCGGAGCTGCGGGCGGTGTCGGAGACGACGTTGGCGGAGACTTGGGCGTTGCAGATGGCGCCGAATGAGTAGGCTCCTGAGGCGATGAGGACTTTTGGGTTATTAGTTTGGGTTTTTGTGAAGGGTGGAGATTTGAACATATCTCGACTCCCAATATGACGGGGATATAATGGACAGGGAATTATGAAATGCTTGTGAAGGAATAATTCAACTTACAGGTGGCCCCGTACCGGGTCATAGGAGCGTCGCTGGCCAAGAACATAATATATCCAATTATCATCAAAGGCGCACTGACGATAAGAAAAATATTGCGCTTATCCATCTTCGAACTCAAAAATGGGAAGAGCAATGTAAAAAATCCCCCGACTATGTAGGGAGGGACCGTATGAAGTTGTTGCTGAACAACAGTCTCACGGGGATAAATTGTCCTGACAATGGTGGGCGTGAAGAATGCAAGTCCTTGGACAGTAATATTATCCAGCAAGAAGATAAAAGATGTAGCAAGGGTGACTGGCGAGAAGATGCCTTTGAGTGTTTTGGCTTTGTCGAACTTATCCAGGACTTCGGTTGTTCCTACTCGCTCGATCTTTAAGCGTGCGACTGCCATTTCTTTTTCCGCTTGAGAGAGCCATTTCGCTGTCGCCGGTCGATCTGTAAGAGTGAAGAAGGAGATCACTGCGAGGCCGGTGGTGATGATCCCTTCGATGGCGAATAGCATACGCCAGGTGTGAAGGCCACCGAAATGGGGGAGCTTGAAGATTCCAGAGGCAAGAAGACCCCCGAATGCGCCGGCAAGAGGCGCCATAACGACCTGCAAGATGTTAGCACGTATATTTCTTGTTGGAATTCAAGCCTGAAGAGGGGTGGTCGATTTCCACCTTGGCAATCGACATGTGAAGGGAGCATCGAGCACCTACATATAAAGATAATCTGAACGCCAATTCCCTTCTGGTGTACCATCTCGACATATAGTACGCGATTCCTGGTAGCATTCCCGCTTCAAAAACACCAAGAAGAAAGCGCACTCCAGAGATCTGATGGATGTCGTGAACAAAAGCTGTGCAAACCGAAATAATTCCAAACCCTAGAGATATAGCAGGTAGATACCATCCGGGCCCAATCCACTTGCAGGCCATGTTCGAAGGAATCTCGAAAAGAATATATGATATGTAGAAGATGGATAAGATTTTGTTGTAATCATCACCCTTGAGCCCCAAGTCCCTTTCGAGGTTATTGAGTCTGGCGTTACCTGTGAGTTCATCAGAAGCTATACGAGTAGTGTGGAGTATATCTATTTACCGATATTCGCTCGATCGATGAAGCAAAAAAGATATAACAGGGCGACTGTAGGAACAACGTAGAAATCGATTTTTCGTGTAAGTTTCCTTTCGGCTATTGGATCGATGTGAACGAGTGCAGCTCCATATCTGTAATTTGTCAAAAACTGATCCACTTGTGAGGAGCACAATGAACAAACCGATCAGTAGCTGCATGCCCATCATCTGCTGCATCGTGGGCCGTCTGTTCTGCTTTCTTTTCAAATTGGTTTACTCCATCGTCACTCTTATCAGAATTTGGAACGATGCTTTCGGCTCTTTTCTCCTCGGCGCCATAGTCAGCGCTCGCCATCTTTGCAATAATCGACTTTTGAAGAAGACACACGAAAGATGCAACTTCTCAATCAAAGATTATCAAAGATTGTGCTTCTCAATTTCGGATGGGGGGGCATGGGAACTCTTTTAAGAGGATCTTTATTAGAGACTCAGGGTCTTTGTGGCAAGACACTTCCGCTGGCTCCCGCTTAATGAATCGTGGAGAAATGCGGGGGAGGGAAGTCCAAACCCAAACACTGAAGGGGCAACGGCTGTCCTTGACGGCTCTTCCCAGGACCACTAATACCAGGCTTATCTTGTCCACCTTCTCTAAAAAGCTTCCCCGGACCAATGATGCGTCGTGATCTCCAAGGGATGCCAGAGGGGGTTAGGGAACGCGTAGAGGTGCCAATTTTATTTGCAGGGTATAGGTCACACTGCAGTCGCCTAGTCGCCTAGGGTAGTATCAGCATGGCTGAATCCATTTTGGTGCATCGTTCCGTCCACAACCTTCCCTGACAACTCCCGGTACGAAGACCTCTGGGGAAGGAGAAGTCGATGCAATGTCCACCTGGGAAGTGAGTTTTGGAAGGCGTTGAAGAATGCAACGAGAAGTCCAAATGAGTTTCCAGGGGGTACGTCCACTTTCGCCGCGGCAGAGCTTTCATCCGAACAATAAGCCGTATCCCGTGACCTAAGCTTTTCGTTTCTCAAGGAGGAGAAAGCATAATAAGAAAATAAGAAAGGACAAGTCCGACTGTCGATCAACTAGACGAGCCTGAGATAAGATATTATGTACGGAGGTAAAGTCAAAAGGAAAACAGGACTCTTGAGCTAACTTAATATACAAGTAACCCCTTAGAGTTAATGACTAAGCTTTCTAATAGACTTCTTTATTACTTCAAGAATTCTCTTCTAAAAAAACTCGAGTAAGTTAAAACACTAAGAGAAAAGGTTAATCTTATAAGTCAAGAGTTGAAAAGCTATCTAGTATAGTAGTTAGAAGTTACTCTAACTCGAGAACCTATCTTTTTCTACCTTCTTTTTCTACCTTCTTTTTCTACCTTCTTTTTCTACCTTCTTTTTCTACCTTCTTTTTCTACCTTCTTTTTCTACCTTCTTTTTCTACCTTCTTTTTCTACCTTCTTTTTCTACCTTCTTTTTCTACCTTCTTTTTCTACCTTCTTTTTCTACCTTCTTTTTCTACCTTCTTTCTACCCTATTTTACATACCTATATTTCTAAACTCTTTATTACTAAAAGTAGGGAAATAGTTACAAGACCGTATTAGTACAGTATAGGTCCGGAAAAAAGTAGATTATTATACTTCTAAGAAATATAGTTTGATTGACCCGGCGTGAGACAGCGAAAGGTTGTGTGTCTTGGCCTATACTGTCTTCTTTTGTTAAGGTTTGAGGTTGGAACTATAGAATATCCTTCAGATATGTATTAACCGAGGGCAGGATCGATATTCTGGGAGAGCAAAACGACAATTGCTTGCCTACAATCTTCCATGCACAACGAAAAGAAAAAATGAATTCGGACGATCATCAATAGGTAACGTTGCATAATCTCATAATCTCGTGTCAGTCGTGTAATCTATATAGGATCATCAGTGTAAGGAGGCGGTGCTCCGTCATCCGTCAATCTAGGAGCTTCTTCAAGCAACCTTCTCTGCTCCTCAAGCTTCACAACCCATAAAGCCGAGCCACATGCCGATGTCAAAAGGAAGAACATGGAGAAGACAGGAACAAGCTGCAGAAGCAAGGCCATTGTCCCAAACCTGGATTTTCGTCAGCATCTCCCCGGACATAGCGGCCAGAAGACGGAGTGTACCAAGTATATTTCCATTTCCTTTTCGCTATCTCTTTATTCCTTTCTTTCTTGGTCAGTCCTCGCAACTTGAACCACCTCCAGTGATGTAGAGGGCCTGCTCTCGCGCCCGTGAGAACCAGGAAGAAGGGCACACCAATCACGGGTATCAAGTTGAGCGGGAGGAAGAGTATGAACTCTGCGATCTGCCGGAAGGAGAAGGGCGAGTAGACAGCAGACGTGGTGGGTTTCCCGAGCATTTTCACGGCCGTGGGCGCATCGTGGTGGAGGAGTCTGGAGGGGGAGACGAGGTCAATTTGACCTTCGCGGATTAAGGTGGCCTGAAAGATCAGTCAACATGAGTTTTAACCACAGACACCCGCAGGAAGTGGATGAGAGAGCGGAGGTGACAAACGTCGAAAACATCCACCAAAGTCTCGTCAACCAGAAATCCCTCAAAGAGCAAAGCGATCAAGAGGTTGCCCTCCCCCAAGACGAGAAATACGGCACTAACCCATGCCGTAGGGCCATGGAATATGAGTAAGAAAGCCGCCTGAGGCAAGTATGTAAAGGTAAATAAGAGGGCGAGGACAACGATGGAGAGGATGGTCAGAGGTATCAACCGTCGACCGAAGAGAGGCCAGTACTCTCGCTTGGTACAGAAGTACAATATCCCCTTGAAGGGATAGAGAAAAGAAGCGCTGACAACATTTCGGATGGGATCGAGAGCTGCTGCATTTAGGTTCGGAGGCATCGTGACATAAAATTTGCGGTGTACCAGAACTGCATACAGCGATGGTTTGGTGCTGGACGAAGCCCAGAGCACGTTGCGTCACTGTACAGCCCTGGGCGCTCGCTACTAGCTCCCGGACTCCGGTCGTGAAGCCCAATACCCCACGGGTCTCCACGTCCCTTCTTCCCGCCCCCACGCGGTTGGGAAAAGGAGACGCGATAACCGGGTAGAAAATTTATCCCTTGGTACGAGGTGGATAAGTTATCATTTCGATAATTTCAAACACCCATCTCGGATTCTTGCCTAATTATCCAAAGTAGTTTGAGTAACTAACCACGTAGTGGACAATAAAGGTGACAGAGGTTCTTTTTCGCTGTTAGCGTCGCTGCTAGCGTAAGTGAATTTCAATAATAAAATTGTTATAAACATTTGTGGACGATGATTTTAATTGTCCTAGAATTTCAAGTCAATTACTTTTATTACTCTAACTAAGTGAAATAGATGGAATGGTTCAATCAGGTTACGCGAATAGAAGGTGAATGTCTGGCACTTTTCTCGTTCAATAGGAGTTAAACTTGTAGTTATTACTTCAAACCAGTCTAAAAAGGCCGAGCAAAAAAGGAGCTAACAGGAATAACGACCTTGCCACTACCAATCTTGTCTGACACAACATCGTCCCTTTGGAATATTGCAATCAACGGCCATTCTTGAGTATGGCTCAGTGTGCCATTCTTCTAAATCTGGAAGGGGACACTCATCTGGTCTTTGCGAGTACGTAAAGTAAACAAGTGTGAACATTATCAGGACGTCAGATAAACAACAAGTTATCCATCTCTTTGACGAATCATCTCCTGATAGATACAGGACGAAGCACTTGACCATAGCTTACATGTACGCATGATAGGCTTCAACTCGGTAAATTCATATACATATCCAAGAGATGGTTTCATATCCAGTCACTCCAAACCCGAGGACTGGAATTTTGGATACTCCTAACATCGCGGAATGGACCAAGCAAGGACCCATCCATGTTTGTATAAAATCAAAGAGATTTTCCATGGTAAGAGCAACATCTGATCCTTCGGATGATTTCCTGTACCACAACGTTGGTAGATAACCGATTCTTCTTGAAGATCTTGGCTAATGATAGGACAGGGTAGAAAGTCTCAACTCCATGCTATTGGAAAAAGGTTCCGATTGTCGTAGGATGAGCAACTTCACTCGAAGGTTATGCCAGGCCTTGAGAGAGGGGAGAGTCTTCTTGAAATGAAGAAAAGAATTCATCCAGTAGATAGCACAAGTCACGATGGCTACACCACCTCGTACTTGTACTGCATCTCCAAAAACAGTTTGTGAACAACCGTCATTTCCTTCCTTGTCACATCTCATTCCACATGTACCCGGCCATTCAAATTCCCAAACGTATCCCCTAGTACCTGAGCTGAAACGCTTGGTGGCTGGAGGGAAGTACGAAAATTCCTGATATGCGGGCATCCGAGCAAGTCTGATCTCTCTTGTTCAAGAATAAGCCTACGACCACAACTGGGTACGAATCATCCTTCAATCTCTACTTTGCTTGCCTGCAATCTGTCGTTTGCGACTTGTCAACTGGTACGTGAGGAAGGTTCAGAGAGGTATTCGAGGTAAAAGAAGGAGCTGTAGAGCTGCACTTGCCTCGACCTTCACAGAATGCCCGCTAATGCCATTTGGGTACGGGTACCTGCGCAGGTAGCGATTTAAGGTGCAGATGCAAGGCTCAACGTGGATGGCGAAGGCAAGAAGATTGCGGTAGGTGTCAGTGTAAGTGAGGGTAATAGTGATGGTCGCTCCTTCCATTTCGTTTGTCGGCCGCCTCAGCTTCTCGCTTCGACTTCCCGATCTACTTGTACCGTGAAAATGAAGCTGCTCCTCCCAGTGGAGGGTGACGTCGACGTCAACAAACGAGATGACCTGCCCGCGTCCGCGTCTCAAGTAATTTACCTTCTTTTTCCCTCTCATCTCCTTTCTTCATCCACCACCCACCACCTCCTCTACTGCCTTCAACCACCTCTCTACATACCCTCTTTTCTTTCTTTTCCTCACCCATACGCTCATTTGAATATCCAATTCCTCACGATCTCCTTGAAAGTATCCTCCTGCCCGTTTCCTTTGACCACATTCGTTAGATCCCCCAATTTGAAGATCGAGGCACTTTCTTTCCCCAAAAACCGTGTCCACGTACTTCACCATGCGCTTGACATCCTTCACAGTTGCGGGTATCGTTGCCAATGCGGCTGCCGCTCCCGCGCTGTCATCGTAAGTCAACATTTATCTTCAATTGAGTCCAAGATCTAACTTGAACCAGTGTTGATTGCGCTGCTGCTCCCAGCATCACCACGATCTACTTGTCGTCGGAGCCATCAACCATCACCGTACACGACGCGCCAACCAACACGGTCTATGTATCTGGTGCTCAACAGCCGGTCTCAGAGTACCATGCCCATCAACCTTCTTCATATATTGCAAGCTCAGAGGATGTCACCTCCTATCTGACTGATGCTGTGACCTTGACGGTCGAGCCCGTTCCTCACACCTCTACAGACCCCCAAGGACATACAGTTGTGTCTTCAGGAGAAACCACAATCTATATCACGCAACATGTTACAGTCACTGGTACCCTTTCTGCTCTAGGCTCTGCACTCTCCACTGCAACTGCTCCAAGCTTTGCCTTGACTGCACCTGGAGGATGGAACGGAACCGCTGGACCCTATCACTCTGGACCTACCGCATCATCTGGTGCTCAATCTAACTATACCTTCACGGCGAAACTAGCCACTCCAACTAGCTTCGCTGCCCAGGATGGATTTGGTGGTGGCTCAGTTGATCCTAGCATTGTGACAAGCCAGCCGACTGTTGATGTCTACTCCAGTGTTCCAGTCGTTCCGTTGCCTACAATGGCTGCCCAGTCCGGCTTCAATGCACTTACAACTTCAACTTCACTCTACTCGAATACCTCCTTTACTGATCCTCAAGCAACTACTTCGTACAGTCTCCACTATTACTCGACCCTCTCGTCAGAACCGGTTTCTGCCACGTCAAAACCATCGCTGACCTTGCCTCTGTTAAACTCTACTACTGCGTTGCCAAGCAGTAGCTCCTTCGTCACCAGTGTCTCGAGCTCCGGAACAGCCAGTCATGTCAACTCGACGGCGACAGTGTCTGGCTCAAACTACTCGAACTCCACCACTGTGGCACCTACGATCATTCCCACTTCTACTGCACAGCCAACAGCTCAAAGCTCGACTTCTGTAACTTCTCTCAATCAAAGTTCTACGTCGGCATCCTCTGCTCCCTCCTCATTAGCCACTGCCTGCGGTGAAATTGGGGACTTCGGTCTGAACGTGAGTCGAAATCCTTCGTATTTTATACCCAGTACTAATAATATCTAGTTCGACGATATCCCACCTCTTTCGGTGGGAGATCAAGACCCAAATACAGTGACTCCACAACCTGTATTCAGTCCTTATCACCAATTCGACTGGTCCAATGGATTTGAGGTTGTCCCGCCTCCAACTGACCCTTATCTTCCGTCTTCTCCACCACAGCTCACAATGTTTGTACCAAACTTCACTCTCAATTTTTCAAATCCTAGCACGGGTCCAAATGCCGCTGATATGGGATTCGCCGGTGATATTGCGAATGGTGATCATGATCGAACTGGATGTTTCAGATTCAATTTCTACGGAGCTTCCGTCGGTTGCGACTCTCGAGGTCCTGACTGTGTTTTCAAGTTTACTGGCCTTCGCTACGATTCCGTCACAGGGGCGAATAAACAAGTAGCACAGGAGATTTCAAGAGTTCCTGCCTGTCCAGCTCTAGAAAATTGTTCATTGGTTCCAATTACCCTCAGCCGTGCATTCAAGGATCTTACTGTCATCCGTGTTAGCCTTACCGTTGGCGGTCAACCTAAAATCTGGTTTATGGATGATCTTCGTATGGGCTGGTCCGATAATTCCTGTGCGACTGGAGTCTGCCGTCGGGATGCTCATCTTCGCAAGCGTCAGCTTTCTAAAGAATGAGAGATTTGGCCCTGAAAATTCTGTGCTTGGACTTTACTACCACAGATATGCTCCGTCATGTACCAATATAGGATTTTGGCTTCAGTCGGCATTTCTGCTGGTTTGAAAGCCGTAGCATTTGATGAATGAATTCTGGCGGACAAGGGTTATGTTTTCGATTCTTTTTTGATTTGCTTTGACCTTTTAAGAGCAGACGAGCTTGCCGTCGCTTCACGATCGTATAATGGACATGGCTTGATGATGGGATGGGATGAAGATGATGCGAAACCTGGTGCCATACCTTAGTATGACTTTTAGATGAAATTGAAGAGCTTCGATATACCCTAGGCTGCAGCTCAAGCTCTTGATGACTATGAAACGATGAATTGAAGTGACCTAAATCCTACATCCTGGTCTTCCATTGTTCATTGACTTTTTGTATCTACCTTGTTGGCTGAAGATTTGAAACTGGCTGTTCTTGTTCTGTAAATTCCTCGCTTCCTCTGGTTTATAAGAATTCGTCCCGAAACTACCACTTTTTACATCGCTAAGAATTTCCACTCTTGCTATCCCGCTTCATCGGTCTTATATAAGTCCCACATACACATACTCACGTTTCCCCTCTCTCTCCCAATTTACTAGTAGGCTCCCCGACTTTCCTCCCTTCCTACCTCGAGATACCGTCGTCTGTTTATCCCAGATTACAATTGAACCTCTAGGTTTTGATTCCCGGCGCATCTCTAAACATGCCGTTTCCTTCTTCCTTAAATTACTACAACATGCTAGTGCTAGATTGAATGTTAGGTTTGTTGTATCTGATGGGAAATCTGGTACGAGGGATTGTAAACGAGTCTCTCTGAGGGGAATATCGAATATCCAGAGCGTCTGTCCATTCGTCCCGATCCACGGGCATATATACATCGTCGCGTCCCTCTTTTCGATAGACCTGGCTGGCGGCGTCGACAGTTTGGGCTATGGTTACGCACATGTTGTTATTAGTAGTGCTGATGATTGCTTCATAGATATGAATAGTTGGTACGCGGTGGTCGAAATTCGAAAAGAAGGAGAGTGTATTCTACTACATAGGACTTTTTTGTTGGTTCGTAGATGGGTAAGTTGCTGGGGGCTTTGTCTGGGATGTGGTACCAACTCGTGTTGAATCTAAAGTGCTAAGATAATTGAAATTCCGAAATGAAAGACTACGTAAAATTGTCTTAGGGAAGGAAATTACCAAGAATAATGTTTTATCTATCGCGGGTCTTTTACAGGAACCCAACATCACTTTAACATGCTACGTCCTTTTTTCCAGGTAGTTAATAAACACTTCAAGTGGGAAACTTTTACATTTGCCACCATGAACAAATATTAGTATCACTCTTGGGCCCTTTGAAGACTGTTACCCAATGAAGTGTTTAGTCGCAACGAAGGCCACATAACCTGGAAAACACAAAGCTCAACATTTATTTTCTAAAATTGTAAGGATCAACGTAAAGTAAAGTCAAAATGAGCAGCATGAGGGAATACTAATGTAAGAATTGATAAAGAATGTCTTTCATTACAAATGTCGACAAGTTACTCATCGGGTACAGTATCAATCCAAGTCGTTTAAACGAACTATGATTGTTTTCTGCAGAGCTGTACTGTACCATCCTCCTTGCCCTTATTATGCGTACGCATGTGGTCTTTCAGTTTATCCCGTCTTTTGAAATTCTTACTGCCTCCTATGGAGTACTTGCACCAGCTATGGGGGCAATAAAAGCGATCTCCCGACTCATGCTCAGTTCTCCTGTGTCGATCCAAGTCTTTCTTGTGTCGGAACTTTTGCATGCAACGCTCAAAATGGCATTGCAATGGATCGACATGGGTTGCGATGGGAACTCTGTCAAACTGTGTCAGAGTCTTGTATATAGTGAAGATGATTTTCAATGGGAGGATACATCAGCTGTGGGGGGTCGGACGGTGGAAGTGGGCCTTCAGCGTGTGCAAAAGGGTCTTGTTGCTGTTGTGTACTTGGAACTTGTGTTTGGAACGAGTTGTTTTCCTCGAAACTTGAGGTAAAGATAGTGTTGCTTGGTGGATATGGATCTGGAAAACTTCCCTCTTGAGTCCGAAAAGAATTATTGTCCTCAGAGGTTGTTGCGGTAATGAGAGTATCGAGGGAAGTCTCTTGTGCTTGGTTCTGGTTCGATTCTCGAACTACCGAGGTGTTGTCTGAGGCTGGAGGAGCATACCTCAGATCCAGATAACGTGGATCGACGTATTCAAGATAAATATGATTCTGATTATGCGAACACTCGTTACTGTCTCTCGAAATAAGCTGGGTCCGGCCTCACTTGAAGGCTTTCCTCCTCTCCGCAGAGGAAAGCCTTGGCCCAAGTGAGTGAGAAAAATAGGTGGGCGACTGTAAGCCCACGGAGAATAGGATTAAGAGAGTGTGTAGTATATGATACCCCAATAGGGTACATGTGCAGTGAAAAGAAAGGAAGAGAGGAAGAAGGTGGTTCTGCGTTCGGGTCCTTATCTGACGGTTAGAAAATAAGCGAGAGCCCATCTCTAGCTTGCAGTCCAGGAAGCAGGGATCATTGTTGCATGTTCTTGATGATTGGAGGCCCTGATTTTAGCGTGATGTACGTAAGAGTTTACTTCGCTTGACCGCACAACAAAGCGGCACCAAACCTCTCTGATTTTGCCGACTTGGAAGAACGACAAAGTACTATATGAACCATGGATATTTCGCAATAGTGTAAAAAAGATTTCCTCGATCCAGCGAAATAGCTCGATAACTTTCGATAAAATATCAGCTTGAACGATGGTGGTTAGAGTAACGGTAGGCAAACAAGGCGACCAGTGCTACATGGGCCTACCGTAGAACTGTGCATGGGGCTAAAATCAGGGCCTCCAATGAATTCATGGGTTATACAAACAGAGAATGGGCGAGAGAGGAACGAGACGTATATACCCGGAATCATAATCGATCACCGTATTTGTGTCAAGTTATATGGGAAGGCTTTCCCCAGTGCTTCCCTCAAAACTTTTCAAAACGACCCCGTGGGTGCAATTTCACTGAAAGGACCAGTTACTCGTATCATCCAATCAACTCAACATGGCAGAAATCTTTTGCTGCACTCAAATCCGTCCTTATCGCCCTAGGACTCTCGATCACGAATTGAAGTTCACAAATTTCATTAGGTGGGAAGGTCAGATCTCAGGAATGACCAAAGACATCACCGCTGTCAACCCGTCAGCCCTTCTCTCCGAGTCCTCTGCGTATGCTGTGCAAGTGGTACGCCAAGTTAACTATGGGCCAGTCAAATGGAAGCGATACTTTGCTGCCGACGAGACAGATGAGGGCGGTGATGCCTACAAGGAGGTTGTCGAAATGGATCTCATCGAGGCGAACTACGAGAAACTGAATACGTATGTCTTTTTCTTCTGCTTATTTCTCATGATTTCATTGCTTGTGCTCTTTGTAATCTTTGGTGCTTGCCCAAGTTCCACACTGACCTTCTGCTTCAACCTACTAGGTACAAGAACTTCAAATGTGCAATCCATGATCTATTTTTTGAGCTCAACATATACAAGAAGAATCCAATCAATAAACATCATTGGCGTGCCAACATTGCCAGGCCTGCGGGTGATATCGACTTGAATCCTAGTACCCCTGGCCCCTCGACTACCAGCAATACCCTTGTCACTCAGTTCAGCGAGGAGAAGAAGAATGAAATTACCAACAAAAACGAGGAGGACGAAAAAGAGCACAGAATTGGTGAGAAGGAGGGTGTTGATGAGAAGGATGATGAAGCCAATAAGGAGATTGTTGGTCAAAAGAAGGACTTCGTTGGCTCTGACCCGCGAGTTCCAACTCAAGGTTCACCTGCTCCAAAGAAGGAGATTCTCTCTTTTCGGGGAGATTTCAAAAGAACTATCGAGCATTTGACAGAGGATGATTTTTATCATGATCCTTATGATAATGACAACTATGACGACGACGAAGATGGTGGACAAGACTTCGCGGCTTGTAGTTTGGAGGATTGCGGATATTGTGGAAAGTGTATGTACTGATGCTGTGAACTGTGAGAAGGGGGAGCTTTAAGTGGCTCTGAAGAGGCTTGAGTTTCTTTATAAGTTCGTGTTCTCCTCTTGGTGCTATCTTTTCTTACGGGACTTGAACTACTGGTGTGTCGCTTGGTTTCGAGGTATATCAAAATACAAAACTGATCAGCATAATCCAAGAATAGTTATTTGCTTATCACCTTTGTGCCCGTTCCGAGCTTCTCCCTCTATACTTACATCGCTCTCGCTTAATTAGCGAGCCCTGAACAGACAAAAACCATACACTTAATCAACTACAACCCCCAAATCATTCGATAAGCCGGCATATCCAAAATACAGAAAGAATATAAGTTTTCTAACTTAGGGCGTCAACTGAAACCCTTAAAAGCTCAATTCGTCTGCTTTTCAACCCTGCCATTCCCAAATTCTCTAGGGTTAGTATATTTCTTCGGGCACTGTTTGCTTTTAGCGCAGCTGCTGAGCTTAATGAAAACTTGTTGGATTCACCATGGAATTATTTGTTTAATTCACTAAATCAAGGTAATTGTTGCCCCTTACTATACTATGTGGATATTCCCCACATTCTACAAAGTCAAGCAGGAAGCCCACGACTCAACAAAGAAAACAAAGAAGATTCCATTAACCAGTGCCCTCAAAATGAAATGACGACTCTCTCTAGACAGTTAGTTTAGTGTAATGACCGCGATATCTCCATACGATAAGCAAAAGAAAAAGAACTCTCCCCTCCCCTCGGCAGCCACGATGAACAAACTTCACCAAGCTACCACGACATCCCAATCCGCGCATTTCATTACCACGGGGAGGCCCAGCAAAGCGTTGATTCCAGTCAAGACAATGCTCTGACTTAGCTCTTCCGCTTCGGTCCAATCCAGTTGAAGCGTTTCCAATATCTATCTCCGTGAGATATTATGGTCCTTGTTTCCACAGACGCGCCAACCCGTCGGCGTATTAGAGAGGTTCTTTCCAATCCGAATCCCCCATCAGATCCCGACAAGCCGATTTCAGTCCAGGATTTACGTCCGTGACCATATCATCCTGAAAGAATATGCGGCTGTGAAGCGGGACATGATATACAATACTAGACTTTACTCGTCAATAATGGCCCACTTCCCGTCTGAACACCAAAAACAGCCAAAACTCACTACTTTTACCTTGCGATTCTACGTCTAATTAATAGTAAAATGCTCTATTGTATTAGCTCTTACCTCTCTATATATATATTAAACCTAGGGTCTTTTAAGCTAAATTTTACGAATTATTAAAGTGGGTCTTAGGACAGTAGAGCGCGTAAGAGTAACGTATTTTTGGCCGAAAAAAACGTCGATTTTATATATAAATTTTAGGATTTCTAGTTTATCCCCTCTTTAGTAATCTATATAAAGATAACGCTACTCTAAGCAAAGATTCCTAAGAGGATATAATACGAATCTTTCTCCAGACGCTTATAGTTACTTTTAGTTTAAAAGGGCCTCTGAGTCATTAAAGTTGAGAACTTTAACTAGGAGGATGGAGAGCCCTCTTTGGGTCCACAGAGGTTGATGTTATAGGAGACGCGATATCTTGAAATATAAACATTTCCTTTTCCAAGGTCTCTTTCCGAAGGACATGATTTTCATTCAGTGTCTCCACAGACGGAATTGTGGAATTCCTTCTACAGATATCCCAAAGCCCAAGATTCCAGCCATTTGTTCTATTTCCGCAGAAGAGGGCATGTACCGCAGAATAATGCTCTCGGTAATATGAGGGTCTCTTGTACGTATTGTGGTTTGATAGCAAGAAGGACGCTCGATCATTCCTTGATGTCTCAACTTTGGAAATTGGTCTGCGACCGTGTGACAAGCTCGGGTTCTTTAACCGGGGGGTATCGCAGCTGTCATTGCGACGACGGCATGGCTGAGGAGAGTACTAACCACTCCTCGTGTTATTTGTTTACGAGTAAATTACTAGTAAATTGACGAAAGGAATACAAGTAGCATATGACCTTAATCACAAGTGATAAAGCAAATATTTGTCACTTCCAATTTCAATTGGTAGCCTTTCAAGTTATTAGAGTGAATAATGATTTTGTGGAGAATTAGGTTTATGTTGTGCCAAGCTTTGGCGTTTGTTGACATGCCACCCAGACCGCGCCTCGATGTGAACAAGGTTCTTTGACAACCCAACACGAGTGCAAGTGGCTCGACGACAACCAGATTTTGGCGGTGGACATTTCTTTAGGTTCTCTTTTTGATTATTTGTTTTTCCCGCGATTCATCGGTAGTGTTCATAATGTCTGTTCGAGGTAAATTTCTCCCGCGTCAAGCCTGATCGAAAATCTCCTCGCTGACAACGATACCAGTGGTTGCACGCCTCCGTCCTTTGCTCGACAAGGAGCTAGACAAAGATATAATTGTTACTACCGAGGGAACCCAAGATGGCAAATCTACAAACATGGTGCGGATACCGAATCCTAAGAACGAGGCGGAAGAATTCAGTTTCGCGTTCAACGGAGTCTATAACATGGGGACAACACAAGAAGAGCTATTTACAAACGAAGGTTCGATAGGATTCCCGTATCAATGCAATTGGACATATGCTGATGGATCTCAGTCGCGCCGACACTCAAGTCGCTCTTCCAAGGCTTGGACGTGACCATATTTGCTTATGGTGTCACAGGGACAGGCAAGACGCACACAATGGCAAGTGTTTCTCATTGAAAAGTCAATAGGAATAGCAATGCTGACCCGGAGGCTCTTCTATAGAGAGGCGGAACGAAACTCGCTGACAGGGGTGTTATTCCCCGTTTGTTGAGTGGAATTTATCGCCGAGGACGAAAAGTTGCAAAGGACACCGGAGGAGAAACAAGCGTATCCATTACCCTTTCGTATTACGAAATTTACAACGATAAAGTTTACGACCTTTTCGAAACGCCAGAAAAACGGTCCTTGGCTGGATTACCTCTGCGAGAGAAGAATGGGAAGACGATTGTGGTGGGGCTTTCTGAAAGAGCTTGCGATGACCTGAAGGAATTTGAGAAACTATATATCGAAGCCAACAATAATCGGTCGACGGCCGGCACCAAACTCAACGCTGAATCGAGTCGAAGCCACGCTATTTTGATGGTAAAGTTACATCAGAAGAATGGAGACGGAACGTTGGTAAGTACGGCATCCGCAATAGACTTGGCAGGTTCCGAGGATAATCGACGAACCGAAAATGGGAAGGAGAGAATGGTCGAGTCTGCAAGCATAAATAAATCGCTATTCGTGTTGAGTTCTTGTATAGACGCGATCGGACGTGGAGACAAGAGGATACCATACAGAGAATCGAAGATGACGAGGATCTTGAGTTTGGGCCAAAACAACGGAATTACAATTATGATACTGAATCTTGCGCCGTTGAGATCATATCATCTGGACACACTCTCAAGTCTAAATGTCAGCTCGCGCGCAAAACGAATCGAAGTTAGAGAAATTGAGAATGAGATAGTCTTCACTCAACCTCCAAGGAAAACTGCACCGGGTGGTGCCACTCTACAACAACGACAACCATTACGACCTCTAGCAAACGCCCACAACACTCACCCTAGCGCAGGAGCACAAAAGGGTGACAAGCCAGCAAAGGCATTCTCAGTGTATACCGATAGTAATAAGGCGAAGGCCGTTCCACGGAATGCGAATACTACTACCAACGCAGTACGGAAAACAAATCCTGGACAAAAGAGACCGTCCGATGCAACCGGAAATTCTCGCCCGACAAAACTAGCTCGACCTACCGTCACGAAAACTGCTGCCGAGTTGTCTGCGGAAAAGATCGAGGCATTGATTGAACGAAAAGTATCAGAAGCACTGGCAAATCGTGCATTGGAACAACCATCTGGAAAGCCCCCATCCGAAATCAGTGAAGCTGTACAAAAGCGACTCGAAGCTTTGGAGAGGAAGATTGAGAATGGAGAGGCCGAAGAAGCAAGAGCAGAGGGCTTGAGATTTTTGTTGATGGCGAAGCAGCACAAGGAACGCGGTGAAGACACCAGTGCACTAAAAATGTACGAAATGGCAGTACCATACTTTCCTGCGCAAGAGAAACTACAAAAGAAAATTGCCCACCTGAAGGCAAAGATACAGGCAAAGAGAGATTCGGAATCTGCCATGCAACCGGCCGCTACGCAAGTTCAACAACGAAAAGTCATTGCTACTGCGCCTATCGTTTCAAACGCCCAACTTCCTACGCCAGCGGATTCCTTTGAGGATTATGCACCAGAGGAGCAAGTCACACCAGCGAAGTCTAAGATGCATGTACACGTCGATTCAGATGAGGAGTTTAACGGCTCGGCAATGGTACAGGACGAGTATGAGGACGATAGCTTCGCTTACAAGCAAACCAAGCCGAAGAAATCCAAGTCCAAATCGTCCAAATCTACTCTCAAGGTTTTTTCTGACCAGCTTGATGGCGAAAAGGCACCTCCAACGCCGCGAACCAAACAGCTACTCGATATTGTGAATTCAAGAGACGTGGCATTGATTATGGGACTCAGTGGCGTAGGGGCCAAGAAAGCTAGAGATTTGGTCGAATTTCTGGAATTACAAGACGAAAGTTGCATTGAAACTCTACAGCAATTGCGAGCGGTGCCTGGAGTGGGAAATAGAACTGTGGAGCGAGCATATGATGGAATCGTGAATGCATTGCTAGTTTGAGAATAAGTGGTTTCTTGGAGTTGCATTGAAGGAGTATTGATTTGGATTTTTTTCAAGGGGACCATTAAATAGCGTCAGGGGGAGTTTTTGGGTATGGGCTTATTTGGTTTCCATTATTGCTTCGCGGCGTCGGTTTTCTGCCGTCGCTGAATACTGTTTATTGTCTGTTTGACCTTGGGGATTGTAGTGTTATTTGAGAGACAGCTTTGCAAATATACCATTCTGCCAAGACCTTTTAATAGTAGATAACTTTACAGACTTACTTTATGAATGGAACATTCATGCTTTTGGATGGACAACTCTGAATATGTGTATACAATATTGCTGTCAATGCTCGAAAATTCCTAATTGCTCTAAAATAGTAAAGTTCTATCAAACTACGCCCGCGATTAAGAATCAGAAAGACGGCTGTACATTCTTACTACCCTACCTTTATAAATTTATCTAAACATTTAGATTATTTAGTCTAGGTTATTAGAATATAATATTAGAATAACTAAGAAGGATTTCTATATTTAAGAATAATTAAGTAATTAAAATATTTCTCTTTTATTCTTATTACTAGTTACCTCTTTTACTACTCGACTTAACTATTTACCTACCGTATGCTCAATATTCTCGTCGTTCCTAGTATAGGCGTACCTAGTCTAAATAGAAATCGGGTCACGTGTATATCACGTGGTAAGTGCCTGTACTATGGAAAATAAATCTTAGAGTACTATACTTATACCTATAAAAGAGATAGTAGAATAATCTAAGTAAGGGCCTTTTTATTGTTTTATTTAGAAGAGAGGAAGATATTTAAGTTAAGAAGAAGATTATTAGGATAGTTTTTAAGCGCGAGGACTAGATACGAATGTAACGAATACTCAAACTGGCTAACTAAACTTGGCTGGGTGTTCGCTGGTTGGTATGCTATGATAAGAAGAAGACTATCGGGTTGTTCACTTGGAAGTGAACTCGTTACTTGTATCAAAGATGTCAAACAATATAATAAGATTGATAACTAAGTTGAGCACGAAGCTCCTATCTAATGGCAGACGTGCCAGTCTTATATAGAACCTCCATACTCATGTGCTAGCCTGCTAGCTCGGTCTTGCAGTCGCTGCTAGACTGCTAGCCTGGTCGCCCCGTCTAGCGACTCTTGGTCACGTGACAATAACCAATGAAAATCCTTGGATCGCTTAGCTATCCCAAGCGATCCCTATTTGCTATAAGAAACCTGGATGTGCCTGTCGAGGGTTGCGCCTCTTATTATGACAAGTATCACGTGAACACGTGATTCGTGACAACGAAGTATTCTTAGTAGAAGAATAAATAAGTGATTTATAAAGTACTATCGTTACTAGTACTCGATAATATAGTAATATCTAAGTAAGCTCTCTATATCTACTCTACTTGTTATAAGTAGTAGACTCTAAAACCTATCTAGCTTAAGAAAAGCTTCTAATCCCATCTACTAGTAGACAAGACGACGGCATCTAGTTACAAAGATTGAAACCAAACCTCTACTCTAGTCATCCAACGCCGCTTTGGCATCCATCCATCTGTGGCTAGAGCCATGCGTAAATCCATAGTCTCTTACAATACCACCTCACCAGCCACCCGGGTCAAGCGCACTACAGTAGTAACGTCATTCATCCGAGGATCGGATCGAGTATCACCATTTCATCCATCCCAACTCAACGCACACCTTTCAGCCCTTTCATAAATGACGAAAACATAAACGATGAGATGGGAGGAATATAATACATAAGTATTACTGTAAGTATCTCGGTACCTTCCAATCATCCCAACGAAAGAAAAAAATCGAAAACGAAAAAAAAATCAAAAAATCCACACCCTACCTCTCGCTTAGCAAGATCGCTTGCAGATCCCCCCTTTTCCAGCCAATTTACCCTGGCAAGAGAATTTGCCTTCCATCGTGGCTGTGCCATGGACTGTGGCGAGTACTTCCACGATCAACAAATCAAGTCAAAGAAGGGAGAGTGAATTGGATGCTTGATGGCTTAGCCACTTCTCTACTGCATGGCCTCCCGTCAACCCTTTCCATTCCATCCCATTGCCCCTCACAAGCCACAGAAAATCTAGACGAGCCCTTGAAGATCCTTCCTTCACCTACCCAACCTAACCCAACCAAACAGATCTTCACCCATCCACCCAACCCCGCTCGTTTGCGCTCGCTGGACATGAGCCACACATCACACGTGGGGCATCCGAGGATCCCCTTCCACGAAGGCTCTTTACCAATAGGAGGTTGAGGTCCATGTCACTTGTCATACGATCCCAACACTCATCTCCATCCAAGATCCCCAACCCAAAAACGGAACCGTTACCAGTCCACCCACCTACCCACGCAATGCTGCATGCAAAAGTATCATCATCAGGGGCCCCAAAAAAACACCGTACTCGTAAATCTGCTGGCTGGCTGGGGTCTGCTATCTGCGCCTCCCAACAATGCGCTGGCACTCCCCATTCCCTGCACCGAACGAACAACCAGTCCAGTACTCTCTTACAGTAACCTCAGGGTCTCCTCCGCATATGCATGCGAACCCCCTCCCTTCTTCCCTTCCTCCTCACATCCCCCGTCGAGCTGAACCATACAATACAGTACCGTCCCATCCGCATCCTAGGGACCGGTCTGCGTTCTGCTGCGAGTAAGAAGCATTGGCGCATATGCAATACCCTACAGACAGACAGACAGACAGACATCAAGACAGCCCAAAAACGAAAATGTACTGTACTGTACAGTAAAGTTGTGTGGTTCCCGATCGTCTGGGCTCCCCTCCCGCGCGTCCATTTCCCCTCGTGTGACACCCTAATTCTACGAGTACCCTACCCGACCCAACCATTCATCGCCGCTTCCCGTCACTCGCCACAGTCGACACATGGGAAGAAGGTTTTGGAACCGCTTTCATGAGTACAGTAGAGTAGTCAAACCAATAGAAAACACCAATCTGTGCTTCATCTCTCATACTGTACTGTACAGTACAGTGTCCTTCCGCCCACCCCGCTACCAAGACAATGTCACTGGTGAGTACTGGTATCAACCTTAACCAAAATCCAGAAGTAAATCAAAACAGAAAAGCTGTGGCAGTGCAGTAGTACAATGTCTGGTCATTGGTACGAGTAGACATGATCTCTACTGTAATGTCGTGTGGCTAGAGAGTGTTCCACAAAGCCAAAGCGTAGCGTCCCGCTTTGGTGTACGACAGCACTCGCCACTTCTAACCCCTTCGCGTAATTCGCATGGTAGATCCCTCGGATCGTCTAGATCACCTGTGGCTTGACTTCAATACCTCCATGCCAGTGAATATCCCAATCCAATCCTGTAGAATCGTCATAATCTTCATGTGTATGTAGAAACTCGAAACGAATAGCATGTTTAGCACGTTGGAAAGAATATGTTTTGCTGTGAGGTTGTATGAATTGCTAATGCAAGATCAATGAAATGAAACAGGTCGTCACCATAGGCAATAGATTTCACATGTGCATGGGCAAATTAATCGATGATATGTGTAATTGATGGATTTTTCCCTTTTTTTGCTTGCCAATTAATACCAGCTCTGCTGTGAAGTTCCTAATAAACCCCCTGATAGTGCCATACCCAAGTACCTGTACAGATCTCGAGAATAATCCCGATATGAAAATTCATGTATCTCATTGATCCATTAAGTAGCCCTCCAAAGTAACTTGTACATCGTATTGCCATGCTCAGAAAAGGGAAAGTAAATGGTGCGAAGACCATGAAAGAATATGTGTGAAATACGGGACAGTGGTCCCTCGAAATAAAAATCAAAAAGCCTTCCCCGGTGGGATTCACCAAATCCTACTACTCCCTTGCGAATGCATACCTCTAGAAATCGAAGGAAGGATATGAGGACAGGGTGTTCCAAAAGCGGAACTGGTATCTTAAAAGAAAACATGGACGCCCCTCAGCCTGGTTGACCGGAAAATGTGAAAAGAAGTTGTGAACAAATACATGACCATGCTGAAAATCATCGCGTATAGTGTGTTTGGTCTCGAAGAAATGGTTGTATCAAAACATTAGTCGAAGTTCATAGCCTTCGGTCGAGCCGGCATTCTGAGGACTGGCGGCTTGGTCGTTGTCATCAAGAGCCATTTCCCATTCTCGCTTGACTGGTGCAGGCTGCCCTTTGATTACCGAAACCTCCATGACAAGGTCCTGACCTTCTGAAAGTTCCTGGATGACATCGTCATCCATCTCGACTTCAAGTCCGCGGTTGAGAACGTGCAGAGTACGCAAAATTCTGCTTGGATCTAAATTCCACTTGGCGGCAATAGCATCTCGAAAGTCTTTCAGCGTCCTCTGAGGCAGATATACTGCTCGATGGTATTCTTGTCTCTCTGGTTGAGATGGGTCTCGATGTAGGATATAGAAGCAAGCTACAGGCTTCATTGGCCGCTCGACGACAGGTGCTTTATAAGACGAGTCAACGCCTAGAGCTTCGATCCATCCACTCAGGCCACCGGATTCGTCATTTCTCGGTATCTTAGTGGGCTGGTCGGGTGGACTCGCAAGCTGTTGTGGATTGGATGATATTATGTCTGAAGGTGCCAAGGATTGGAAATCAGCCCAAGGACCAGGTACTTTGTTAGAGGCACCAGCAATATTCTGTGATTGCAACGAAATCGAACTTGGAGAAGGCGAAACAAGCGAAGATGTGCCACTGTTGTCTCCACTTCGTTGCTGCCAAATTGCAGCCCCTCTGGAGTCGACCTTGGTCAAGTCCAATGGTTCACCCGCTAGTGCCACAGGGTGAAGATCCGGGTCATCTTGTTCTGCGCCTCTCAGGTATAAAGTGCTGACTGGTCGTGTGCTTGTAAACATATCTTGCATGGTTTGGAGCTTGAAATGGAGATCTTCCTCAAGAGGTGGGCGAGCTCCACCAGCTGAAGAAGCAGAGGACATCGACCAGGTTCTTTTGTGTTTTTGTACCTTTCCTGGTCGTTGGCTGGGTTGGGCCTGCTTGGAAAAGGAACCAGTCCTCTTTCTTTTGCCGAAATCCTTCATACCAGTCTCAGCCTGAGCAATTTGTTGCTTGAGCTTGTCGATGGTTTTCTTGACATGTGCCACATCGTTTGAAAGTTTTCGCTCAGCTCCATGATCTCTGAACAGTTTGACCTTGCAAAAAGCGACCTCTGAGAAATCATTGGAGTGCGGTGACCCGTTGGTGAGCGTCTCAGTCTTGGCGCAGAGACGAACTGGTATTCCCTTCACACCCTTGGAATGACTGAAATCTGTGGAGAGAAAGTTGAAACGGACTGCGATGTTGCATTCTGTCATTCCGTTCAGACCAGGTGTCCAGATAACCGAGAACCCATCGAACGACGCAGTATCAAGCTCCACCCGAGTCTTCTTATCGTCGCTGTCTGCAGACTGGGTCGCTTCGACGTATTCCACTGCTTGAAGCTTACCACCTCGCTGATGAGCTTCATTCGTGCCCCGGCCTTCTTTCCACAATTGCCAGCACATTGCAGGTCGTTGCCGTTGCTGCTCATCCTCGAATGATATTCTTACAAATGTACGATACCTGGCTCCTGGGGGGAGTGGTAGATTTGGAGCTGTGTCAATGATTGATATCGAGTAAGCTTGTCCTTTGTTGAGATAGGTGATAGGGATCTCGTCGGATTGCTTGATCATCGCTGTTGGAGCATTCAAAGTCACATGAAACCTAAAGTTTTCTGCTGAGGGGGGTAATGAAGTAGCCATGCCCATATTGTATTGCGGTTGATAGGCCATGACTGGGGATTGATTTTGAATGGTTGTTTCCATTGCACCTATTCGGCTCTGGTCGTCCATTGGTGAGCCATCATGTTCCATCGTTTCGTACCCAGTATCTTGGTGTATGAATGAGGATGGAGCAAAAGACGTCTGCTGGTCATGCTGTTGTGGCTGTTGCTGATGCTGATTTGGGTGCGGTTGACCGAACGGGTTAAAATTTGTGAAATGAGGTGGCATGTGGTGCCCAAATGCAGTAGACATGTCCATCATAGGATTTCCGTGGAGTCCATCATGCGAGCCTGGGTGCGAGAGAGGTGTGCCCAGCCCCAATCCCAATCCCATACCCGGTGTGTGCAAGTCCCCTGCTTGATTGTGGTACAAGGTATTGTTGCCTCCAGGGGTTGGAGTATAGTATCCAGGCGGTTGGTTGGCAAAATTGGAGAAGGCAAAGGAGTTGGGGTCGAGAAGAGAGGGCGTGAATCGCCATTGATCGTTGTGCGCCCTCGGCGTTGGATCGAGGTCTTTAATATCTTCTTGGGTGACCACTGGTCGTTGTTGACTGTAAGTTCAATTTGTCAGTGACTGCGCAAATTCCATAGGCGCAAAATACGGAATGCTGCGAACATAGAAAAATCGAGGAAGCATACCCATCTGGCTGTTGCTCATTCGAGGGTTGATCTAGAGAGGGATTTCCACTCGAGCTGGCTGAGGCTGTCGAGACGCCGGGGAAATTCTGGCGAAAGGTTGCGATGAACGCATCTCCCGGCTTCTGTGAGGATGTTCTGTTTGGGGGTCCAAGTTAGCTTTGGGGACTCGAGGGATTCCCAGCGGGCAAGATCGCGGAACGGGTCTTCGCGATCAGCGCATCCCGCCATGCGTCCAGTGCAGAAAGCTTACCGATTTCGAAACATTTGGAGAACGGGTGAGCTGTATTCAGCTCATGTATTGCGGATTTCGTATTTTCCAAAATTGCCAACGTTCGTGTCGGGTTTTTGGAGGTTCTCGCGGATGGTTGTGGTGGAGGTGGTAGTGGTAGCTGTGATAGGTAGGGTTACGCTCATGCCACTCGAAGTCCTGGGAGTACTAGGTCGTCAAATGTTTCCACGAGGTTGACGGGTGAATGTTGATTACGAGTGAATGGAAGTGTCTGGTAGCGAGCGTGGAGTGATCGTAGACACTGAATAGGTGATGGGAATTTTCCTTTGAGCAGGAGCAAATAAGTGACGAATTTTCATGGGCGGCAGGAGGCTGTTGTTATATGAGGTCTGGCGTCTGGCGTCAAGGGAAGGGAAGGGAAGGGAGGGTAGGGTAGTGTAGGGTGTAAGGGTACCTCTCTCGGCAACGCAACGGGAGAGGGAGAAGATGGGGGTCCACGGGTTGGATTCAGCGAGGGTCGTTCCACAATGATGGCTTGAAAGGCTTGAGAGGAGTACTGGAGCATGGAATGGGTACGGTATGGGTCTGGGATGGTTTGGTATGGAGATGGATATGGCATGGCATGGCATGGGCATGCATGTGTGAAGGGGAAGGAGGGGGCGATGGGTCAAGATGTGATGGGAGTGGATACTCGTGTACACTCCCCTACCAGTAGGAGGAGTAGTAGCTACCCATGCAGAATACCTAGTAGAAATACCTAGTAGAGTAGGTATAGTAGATGCTATTCTGGATGTACGGTACGGTGCTGTGCAAGTAGCCGACTAGAAGTGTACGGGAATAGTAGTGTAAGGGACTAGAAGTGTAGGAGACTAGAGGTGTATGTAGGGACAGAATAAAGTAGGTAGGGGCAGTAGGTACAGTAGGCACTAGTAGTACAGTGCTTTCATCGTTACGCACCTATGGCCAGGCAGTAGAGGCGACTACAGTAGGAGTGATAAACAGAAGAGGTGCCGTGCCCAGAGCAACACTACACCAGTCAGTAGTCAGATTGACTTTGAGTGACATTGACAGGCCGAAGCCCGAACTCGGTAGGGCAGTAGAAGCACTAACAATGCGAGTAGACGCCTGCAAAGGTGCGGCTCGGACGAGGCGTGCCAGTCAGTGAGTGGTGTGTACTCGGTAGTAAGAGTGCGAGTAGAGTGCAAGCGGGCCTATTTCCTCCTCCGGACTATCACGATTAATTGGTAAGGAGTAAGTAAGACTAGGGCACTCGGCGAGGAGCTTGTGCTGCATTGCGGTGAACCAAACAGGCCGCTCGATTTTTTTAGGTCCTGAGTCTGAGTCCTCTCGCCTGGAAGATTCCGCCTAGTCCGCCATCGTCATCGGAAAACACGCGTAAAACGGCACGCCACGGGAATTGTGGCTGTGCATGCATTGTTTGCATTGCACTTCTACAACTCTACACTCTCTACAGCACAGAATCATGGCAATAATAATGGCAATGGCGTTGAAAGGCCTTGAAAAGGGTGGCGAGATGATCATCATCAAAGGCAATCACGAGAGTCCCGACGACATCCGCCAAACTCTCCCTGAGTTCATTGAAGCCGTCTGGAGAAGAGGAAGTTCCGACTCACTGGGTGGTGGATTGTTCTGAGGGACTCAGCTCAGTACCCATCAGCTCATTTACTTCGTACCCTCCCCTCCCACGCTACCCAGACCGCATCACAACACCACATTCTAGAAATGACCGTGCAGGAAACGACAGAGATCGAGACTTTCTCTGCTTCTCATCCTTGCCTAAACAAACCTGCCATACTAAATATCACGATTGATTTGTTGAATAATAGTAGCAGTCTATCGAGGAAATCAACTTAGATACCTGGCCCGTTATTGGACGTTCCCGTTCATTTCATTATTCTCCTTGCTTCTTTGGATCCGGGTCAGCTTCTTCATTTCTTTTGCCGTTTAGCGAGCAGTCAAATCACAGCCATGGTCGTTATTCAAAATGCCATGCGCGGATACGGGGAACTCCTCCGCCATACCACGATTTTGATATCAACGACCAAATAAACTCGGTTATTGCTGTTCAATTCCAGCTTGTTTCACATTTTGACATTTTGCTGGCCCGCTTGAGGCTGCTAGGTAGCCTTAACTATATCGATATTGGTATATTGTGTATCAAATATGGCAAAGGTATTTCTCGACTCATTGTTCAATCGGTTGTGAGCCCATCAATTTTCTATCCTACTCATTAAAGTCTCGAATACTTCAACGCCCAAACTACTCAACTCAGCGAGAACCTCAGTCATCGTGAAGTTAAAGTCGCAATTTCACGACCACGCTCCAGGCCAGGCTTCCAATCTTTTTGGAACTCCGTGAGCGTACATTTTTGTCGTATTGGCTCACCCAGACACAATTTCCGGGGAATCGCTTTCATCCTGGAGTCTCGACATGGATGGATCTTTCGTACCGGATATTTGTGATGGGGACGAACGGAATCTTACAAGCGAATGCTTCAAGGTGCGACTTACCTATATGATACGCCTTCATTATTCCACAGCTCCCCGTCGCCCTATATATACTCGCCAGGATTACATCCTGTGATATACCTACAATACCGGCACTCTGTAACTTGGTAATCATCGAACTGTACACAATAGCGATTCGTCAAACGGACCTGGATATCGGTGCAGGTCAGATGGTGATCGGCCTTATTCCATTTGAACCGGAACCCGTTACCCTAAGGCCATAATCATCACAATCATACACCAATCAAAAGATGGAAATCAAAGCAACGCAATCATTACCTGCCAATCACCCAATTTAACGATATATTGCAGAGCTCAGCCACAGTGTGGCAAAATACTTTATTTCGATGTGAGTAACCGTACACTTCGTCCAGTGGGGATACCACGATCGAGTTGTTGAAACAGCCGGGTAACACGGATCTTATCAGCAATTTGTCAAATCTGCAGATGAGACATCATTTTTTCGAGATCTTTCCGAAATGGGTTTTTGGAGAGGGCGTTGATTGCGTGGCTTGAGGTGTGGCACAGTTGGGGTGAAATAATGGAAGCTCTAGACCTCGCAAGGCCCAAGTGTCGTGTAAATGAGGCTAGGACTAGGACGGCTCCATAGCACAACGGGGAGTTTGAGGATTCAAAACGACGTTGTTAGTATGGGATGATTGGCAGCAGGCTCTTTTCTTCTGATCTTACACTTCTTTCGTCCCGTTACCAAATTCGTCCTTTTGTCGTGCGAGCCCAGTTACTACGAGCACTTACCTGGTTTTTCTTCGCTAAGTATTCCCAGCTACGCCGCATTTTTGTTTACTAGAGATTCTGACAGTTGTCAGCATTATTTGCTCCCCGCGTTCCCCAGTCCCTCCATTCCAGATCAAGCGTCTCCAGTCTATCTCCTTCCGTTCTTGCCCTTGTCCTCTCACATCGTGGGGAGTTGAAATCCGCGAGAGAATCGCGAGAGTATGGGCGATATGCAACGCAATCAACTCCAGTACGTGGCACAATGCGGAGGATCCATTTTTGATCTCTGTCAGGGTCCTCTGGAGTGTGATGAGATCTGAAGTCGTCGACCTTTGGAGGGATTCTCAAAGTCTAGACCACTGCAGATGCTTGCGTGACTTGACTTGATTGCTACAGTGCACCTGCAATCTGGGGTCAACCCCAGCAGGCCTTGAAACAGCTGCACCGTAACCCGCTTGCTGGGAGAGGAGTTGCAGTTCGTTGTCGTTGTGGTCACGCCTGGCCAAGAAGTGTACTGTCTTGCACGTATTAGCCTGCTGTGGCATGTTTTGCGTTTTCTTTCAGGCTCTATCTGACTTGCTGGAGTTGGAGTTTGGCGATGCCACACAACTTACCGCATCTTGGCCGGCTTCTCCCTTGACCAAAAGAGCTCTGTCGTCCATCGAGTCCCCCAATGCAATGCCCTGTGGAAATACCAAGACTGCGTGTGCATATCTTCCAGCCACACATGCTGCTTTAGCAGATGCCGTCGATGCGATACTGTACAGCATCGGGGCGTCTCCGACCTCCCGACTCGCACCCATGAGAAGCGACTCTTGGGGAAAGAATCCCGCGACGTGGACGTCGACGACTCTTGGGGCACTAGTCCAATAGTAGATGTGCTTCGGACCCTGCGCTTTTGATAGCTTCGCTAGTTACTCCACAACAGATGCGCTACTAGTGTACTGTAGCGAACGGAGGACCACGATGAATGCTCGTCGACTGACTCTCCGCGTTCTTGTCGCATCGCATCTCGTTCGGTAGAGTTGCAGTTGCAGCAGCAGCACAAACGCCGCTGAACTACCGCGGCCAAATTCTGCCGTGGTCGCCAGGGTCCTCTTGGATCATGACGTAGGATCTCGTCGTCTGCTTGCGCTGTCGCTGCTTATTTTTGTCTGGTTATCCACAGATCTGCAACGCTTTCGGGTCTGATCGTCAGAGTTCACAGAGTTAATAATTAAGGGTCGATGAGGTCATGTTTCTATTTCTTCACCCTCCTCGAGACTCATAGCCCTGTTGCAACCCTACTAGTGCTCCATGCCGATTGGTTTTTGCTACGAACATGAACACGCCACGCCACGGGGCCACCATGGCGATGTTACTCCGTACCGAGTACCTACTACAAGTACTTCTACTTCAAAGCACTTCGAAGGAGAAGGGTTATGGCCTGCTGGGTCTCCGTCCTCACAGGTGGATTCCAACCAACCCGATCTGATGGATTCTCCGTTTCCGTTTCCGTCCCCGTCTCCATATCCATGTTCATCCCCTCCCCTCCCCATCTCCGTACAAGTCAATATTACGACGCCAGGCTGTTGGTGATGGCCGTGGCCGTACCGTGGCCCTGTTCTGCCTTATCTGACGGAGTACCTTTTAGCCTCTACAGAAAGGGTCTGCGGCCCAGCCCAAGGCCCCAAGCACGAAGGGTCTTTTGAGGGGTCCTGGAAAGAACACCTGAAGAACAATGTTCCTGTCTATCTTTTACTACAAAAGGCAAGACCCTTAAACGACCCTGAATCCACCCGGATATAGCCTGGTCCAATTACCTCCGAGCACTTCAAATACTCTCCGATATCTTGGGCTTCAATCAATTAGGGTTTTCCTCCCCCAGCAAGTACAAGTAAACGCCCCCACATCATCATCTCTCTCGCGAATTGGAACCTTCTCCCCTCCCCTTTGCAATTCAACCAAAGTCGATGATGTAACATTACTAATGTTGCCTTCCCAAGAAACCCCCATTCTATAGTGGGGGGGAGGACGCCGTTGCCGTTCTTCGCACACCGTTGGCGTCAAGAGGAACCCCCTACGGCACACATTTAACGTTTTTGGTACTCCGCAGTCCTATTGCACAATCCCTCATCCACGGAGGTATATCTGCTCGGAATATGGGCTGTCATATTCATGCCATGCTAAGTTTCGGACGTTTCTTTTTTTTTGTTTTTATGGCAGCATGGCTCTGCCTCTCTTACGATTTCGTATGTGGGGGAGTCAAGGGCCTTGACTTGCCCAGGGTAAGCGATGTTCAGGGTCGTGCTGTGCGTGCAGCATCGCATCGCATCTTCCCCCTCCCCTCCCCTCCCGATCAGAAGTTGCGCGCGCGGAGAAAGGGTTTTAGGTAATGATTTGCACGATGATTGATGGTTTTTTTTCGTATTGAGGTGATATACGAGTATGCTCGGCTTTGTGGATAGTTGGCCTTTTTTTTCTGTTCGTTCGGCCTGAGATGAGGATCATGAGATGACTACCTAGGTAGGGTTTTCATGTATTTGTCCTGGTTTGTTTTTTTACAGTAGAGTGAGTACATTTTGGCGTTTGTATGTAACTCATAAAAGTCTATTCGTCTCAGTTAGAAGTACCTAGAGTACTTTGGAGTTTCTCTCTCTACTCGAGCACGAGTACGTGTAAGACAGGACACTCCCATGTCCAAAAATGTTTACATCAAGCGATTATGATGTCAACGCCCTCCACCCACTTTTCACGACCCTATTTTCCTCTCCCCTCGCTAGGGTACCTATCCCATCCCATCCCATCAAGATACTTTTCTTTCAGCTCCCTTCAATCTGTAAGAAGAGTCAGTAAGACCCATACAATACCCATCAAGGAATCCCCTTTTTTCTCTTCCTTTCTTCCGGGAGTATAACTCTATTACGATGTCGGTAGTCCTTAGTGGAATGGCGATCTTTGCTTCCTACAGAAAGAGAGTTTGGGTTTGTTGCTATTTTTGAGTTTTGGGTGGTGCGTGCGGATGGGGAGGGTTGTTGGTGTACGAAGTATGTGTGGTATGGGATGGGATGGTGTGGATGGTGACAAAGATGACCAGTAAACTACTGTATGTTTGTCGAATACGCTTCTATCCATCTGTCACTTTCTCCGGGTCGTGATTCTTTCTTCTTTTGGAAGAGTGAGGATTTTTAGTGAGATTATTGCACGATTCATGTTCTTTCGCATTGCTGGTGTCCGGGTTGTGTTGTGTCGTGTGCTGTACGTGTTGTGTAATACAGTACATATCCCAAACACTTTTTACTCTTTTTGATACTGTTGATATTGATATTGATGTTGGGCGTGTATGTGTACCTATGCATAGAAGCAAAGCGTCAGAACCTGATAATCCAGATACCCTCCGTACTAGATACGTCGGTTTCCTGTGGAGCCAGTTCGGTGGGATACGGTACGTATCTTCTTTACTTAGTCTTGGTGACTGACTTTGAAGCCGTCCTTCATTCATCGGTCCTGTAAGCACTAAGCACGGCCCATCACTTCGATCTCTCTGTGCCTAGGTATTTTATATACAAGTACTTGGTTTCGCCTACTATGACAACTCGGGGATGGCGGATGGCGGATGCTCGAAAGCGGACGGCACAGCTACAGTAGTCGGTGCGGTGGGGTGTGCACAGATGTCGGGACTGTAGACGGTCCTCTTCTTCTTCTTTCCCCTCTTTCTTTCCGATTTTCAGTGGATGGTTGCTTGGTTTTTGGATCTACGAGTACTCGAGGAGTGTTTATCTGCTCGAGAAGGTGGTAGAGTGTGTAGTACGAATAGCACTCATGCGCGGAGGTTAATCATTGCCGAGGTTTTACTGTCCTCGTATGCGGTTTTCATTGATCATGAGTGAGCAGGGTATAATCTGTCCACGGACAGGTGGAGATATACTGCACTGTAGTGTACAGTACATGTAAGATACTTATCAGATTTTCGAATCGCTCGATATTGTCCGATAACGTGGGTATTCGAGTAATGATAATTGTGGACTGTAGAGTACTGGGATTCCTGCATCGAGGTGGGAATTTTTTGTTGTTTCGGTAGGTACTATGCTATGCTATTTTCGTGGATTATTCCCGGTTTTTTATATTTTTATATGGATCCTGGATTTGGGTGCTGTGAGTTGTTGCTTGGGGGTTCTATGGTACTGTTTTGACGAGTAAGGGTAGGGTTGGGTAGGGTCTTGAGGGATTGGATTTGGGTGCTGTGAGTTGTTGCTTCGGCTTTGGGGGTCGATAGTATAGTTTTGACGACTTAGGGTAGGGTAGGGTCTTGAGGGATTGGATTTGGGTGTGTTGTGTATTGGTGGGTAAGGTATTATGGACTTATTGGGTCTTTCTGAGTGCGTTTGAAAGACGTTAAGACGTCGATAAGTACTTGGGATGAGAAGTAAAAGGCGGAGTAGGGATAGGGGTTATGTATGAGCGTAGAGGTGCCTTGTTGATGGAACAGGGGTATAATTCGTTCTTATAGGGGATATTACACATATAGTTGGCATTTCTCTACGGGTGCTGGGTCGAATACTTTAGTTTCTAGTTCTCTGGGAATCATGTTTTTAAGTATGGGATTGATTGTCTTGCTTATTGGGAATAATACTGATCTAGCTAGCGTTCGATATCTGGAAACTATTCTATACCCCTTGATTTGGTAGAAAGATTCTGACTGATTTAGGTGGTGGTCTGGAAAAAATCTATTCTATTACCCCTGTTCTATAGAACTTCTATGAAATTCTAGAGTCTATTCGATAAGGAAGTATTCTATTTTGTTAGTGTACTGAAAACATTCTAGATAGCATGAAGTTTTAGAATTTCGCGAAATCGTACCGTATTAATTGGTATATAAGGTAACATTTCAGTATAAGATAAATGGAGATATAAGAGAAGGTTCTAACCCGGGCCACAAATCATATCTTATAAGTCTAACCAATAGAAACGCTCCAAATCAACCCTCTTTATACCCCTCATTTAAGGTTTTACTTAGGATTGTTAGATAAAATTAGGCTATCTGCCGCTTAGGCGGAAATAAAAGAGCTGAGATACGAGCAAAGGGGTTGTAGTAGTAGTGAAGTAGTAGAAGTAGTAGAAGCAGCATAAGAGGGGGTGGTTAGTAGCGGGACCTACTTTTTAGTAGATTAGATATTACTTTTGTATTAGATAAGGTTACGATCGGCGATCTGACAGACCTTTTAATTACGATATGTTGTCTTATATTCCAATTTTTCGGTATTCTATTTGCCGAGGGTTAAATCCAGCGGGTTCTGCCTAGAGCGAGAAGCAGGACTCTCAAGAAATCGTGGTAGGGAATATTTCCTGACGCAGATATGTCTTAGGTCAGGAGAAAGTACGGAAAGTTATACCGTAATTAGTGTAAAACGAAAAAAACTTGGTTGCAGAATATATTAAGGAAGATTATAGGATACTGAAGGGTACACTGCGAGAGTGGAAGATTTATATATTATACTCTCAGTATCTTGGAATAAAAACCCTTCTAAGTAATCTTTCAGATACTTCCCATGGCTGTTAGTAGGTGGTAAATACTATTGTAACTCTTGCTTTCTAGATTAAGCTTAGAGAATGACCACTTACTTTTCATTAAGCTAACAAACCCCCTTTGAAAGACCCGCACTGCTATACGGACGTACTTGAATCAGTACATCATGTCACAAGCATAAAGTCTGTTGTTTACAAAAGTCTCTTAATTATTTACTGATATTTCTCTTGAGTTGAAGTATTAGATTTTCACGCACCCTAGATCTCTGATGATTTTTAAATCGCAATTATGGGAACGAACGATTGAACCTACATCTTCTTTCTTTATTCTACTAAAAGTTAGTTGGGCATAATAGTTTACTGCTTCTCGCGCTTCGCCGTATCGTATCTACCTGGAAGTAGTCGTTATTCGCTAAATCATTCCTACGTCTACCAACCTATTTCTCGCCATTAATGAAAAGTCGTTATACTTAACACCTCTTCAATTCCCTTCAAACATCCTCTAAAAACTCCTCCTACCAAAGCTCTATAAAGAGTTTTCAGGATAAAGAAACATGTTACGTGTATATCATACCTCCCGGAAAAATGTTACTTAGGTAGGAGAAGTAGCCATACCTCTAAACATGCTAATATGAAAATAACATCTTCCTAATAGCGTTATATACTAAATCACTTATACAATTAGTTTCGAATACCTGTTACTTTCTACTTCTGATTAATAACCTATATATCGGAGGAAATAAAGCTCCTTCTCCTAAAATCTTCTTAATATAAATTTCAATAGCGTACTTGGGGTAATAGATAGGTCTCTTACGTATTCTAGTAAATCAGCCAAGGGTATAGTAACAAGAAAGCAGAAACGAGTCTTAGTTACAGTAAGGATCTAATAAGTATATCTAAGAGGCCAGCCATTATTTACGTTCTCTCCCTTTCTGTAGCCATAGAACCTGTGGGGTATATGGGGCTGAGGTTCTGAAGTGAAAACCTAATAGTATAAATTCTTTGCACGGAAATTCATCATATTCCCCCCAGGAAAAGACTCGCTTTCCTAATTTTACAGATCCTACACTTCTCAATAAACAACCTCTGGAAACAGTTCACACATACCAAACACCGAAGACAAAGCAGAAGAAGAAGAAGAAGAAGAAGAAGAGCCATAAATAAAATAAACAGCAACCATCCCATCCAATTCTACTCACACACCCAACAGAAATCTAAACTTCCAAGTAACATGAGAAAAAACACCCCTCCCGCAATCAAAACCCCTCTACTCGTACTATCTGACTAAAGACTTCATCTTCCATCATCCAACAAACTTGAAAATGCTAATATCAACATTAACAAGCTTTAAAGGATGTGTTTTGCGTATCGAAGATGACTAAGCAGCCGCATATCGTATCGCATATATCGTTTGACCTTAGAGCACTTGTTGCTTCTACAAACAACAACTACAAGCAGTAGGATATTGTTGTACGTACTCTTACGAGTGGGCATTTTCTTCAAGACCCTCCACCAGCCCCAAGCAGACCACCAGATTTAGATAGAGAGTTAGGCCTTAATTGAGCGCTTGGCAGCCTGGGTCCCACTTTGCGAGCGTCGCGAATAGCCTCACAAGTGGCCCAGGAGGCTGTTTGACCCAAATAATATATCCTCACTCGCACGTGAATCTGAGAATAAGCAAAAGTTATCATAACACAACTAACTAACTCTAGACCTCTCATTATCCATCGACACCTAACAATAAACCAGTCACCTTTCATCCATCCATCCACCAGATGTCAAAACCAACAACTACCCACCATCCACACCATGTACACCCGCCCCCACCTTCCCCTCTTCCCTTCTCATCTAAAAAAGAATACACCCAGGGTAAGAAAGAACTACTCAACTACTTGAGCAGTACTCAAGTATTACTTTATTAGAGTAGAGTAGGTGCTACTCCTCTACTCTACTCTACTCTACTCATTTCCCACGCTGAATACACAGGAGAACACCTCTTAACAAACCTTCTCAAAATTACAAACACTATAGAATCCCCTTCACTCTAACCCCCTAGGCAGAAGCTAGCACATGAAAGAGAGGAAAGTTTCATTTTCATGTACAGTACTATACTATAGATAAGATTTCAAGTCTGGGAAAATCTAGGTAGTTCTCTCTCCCTCTCTCCCTCTATCCCTTTATCCCACACTTTCTCACCCACACACTCACACACATACCCACACCTACACACACACCCCCCAAACCCCTAATCAGAGCCCAATCAAAATCTCAAGAAGCCTAGAAAACCAGACAACAATTTACTCTCACTCGAGTAGTCCAGACAGATTTACATTTTCGCACTTTCACAAACCACCACCAAAGAACCCCCCTCTTCTCTACCCTTACACAATCAATCAATACAATCAATACAATCAATCCATTCCCGATACCCACAGCCCACCAGCCTTCTCCCTCCCTCTCCCCCTCTCTCCCCCCCATCTCTCTCCACCCACGTATACAGTAAATCCATAACCAAACACAACCGTTCCCAAAATCCATAAACCTCCTCACTCCAGATATATACACAACACATAACACATAACACATACAAAAACAAACTCCTACTTTCCACCACACCACACCACTCCACTCCACCCTTCCACTCTTCCTCCCAACCCAGAACTCAAACCCCCAAGCCCCAAGCCCCAACCCCCCCCAAACTAAAAAACCAAATCCATATCAACACCCATCCCATCACACAAATACAAACACAAATACAAATACAAACACAAACACAAATACAAATACAAACACAAATACAAACACTACACTACCCACATAATCCCAAACCCCAAGATAGACAACGCCCACACCCCAAATCCAAACCCTTAATCCCTAGCTAATAATAACAAGCCAAATCCTCTCATCTCCTCCTTCATCTTCCTTCCTCTCTTTTTCCCTGCCACCCTGGTATATATATGTAAACACCCTCATCCCCAAGAGAATAACCATCCACCATCACCCAATCCAGTCAACTCACAACAATCAAAGCCTCAAATATCACAATCCTCACCAAAACAGCAAAATTTGCAACACAATCTACAATCCCATCAAAACATCAACACAACATACACACACACACACATCCTAACCCCAGCGTTCGGCATTTGGAATTCCTTTCCATTCCAGACTCCCTATGTGGAATATTCCATTCCATTTGTTATAACCTCTAGAATATGCCATATTCCATAGTGGAATTATGGAATTCTATAATAGAACTAATCATGTGATTTATAAGATAGTCGTGACGCTCTGTTTAACTACTAGGTAGCTTATACTTAGCCCTAATATATATAGACTATACGTATTAGGGATATTTAACCTACTTTTAGACTTACCTAATACTATCTAGGATATTTAATATTAGAACGTGATTTATCCTACTTTTTATTCACTTGACTATACTATTATTACTATTGCTTAGTCATAAGCTGCGGCTTAGTCAGCCCCCACCTGGCCCTCTAGATTAAGAATTCTTATATATATAGTAGTATATATGGTAGCATATATATATATATATATATCCCCTGGAATTCCAGAATTCCAGAGGCCTCTTCTCTGGAATATTCCATTCCATTTCAAAGGAGGCCTAGAACGTTCTATATGGAATAGAATTCCATATATTCTATGGAATCGTGTTCCAGATGCCGAACGCTGCCTAACCCATCCATACAACCTCAGCACAAAAAACCCTGAGCATCACACACATACACACAAAACACCACATCAAGAACGAGACCAAAATTCATAAAAGCCTAGGACTAAAGGGGTACATATACATCTACAAATTTCATTCCTTATTATTAAGAAATCACCCTTGCCCAAAGGACGCCAGAAATTTGGTATTTCTTTTTTTTATAAAAAAAAAACGACACAAACGATCTATTCGTCCGTTTTAACCGCATTCAAGTGTCAATGCCCTTCTTTTCATACCGAGGATTTGATTTTCAGACTACGAGTAGTAGGTCGAAAAACGAAAAGAAAAAACGATTCGGATTTTCTTCCTCCCACGCACATCGAAACCCAGACAATAATTTCGCCATCGTGCCATCAACGACCTAATCAACTCATCCCAAAGCTCTCGCTTGACGAGGCCCCCATGATACATGTAGCTAACCCCCAACACAAGGAGCACTATATTTATCCCTCCAAAGCTTCCCCAATACCTCATACAAGAACGCGTATTGCTCATACGCCTGCACCATCGTCTTTCTCTGCTCACGCAACCGGTTGACCGTCTCAAAAACCGGATCTTTGCCAGGATGTTCCGCCTCCCATTTCCCCCAAGCTCCATCGTGGAGCTCGCCCATCAAGAACTCCAACGCAACAAAGGTACCGGTTCGTCCAACACCAGCACTGCAGTGGACCAGACGAGGATTCTCGCCGCCGCCATTGGCCTTGCGAGAGATCTCCATCAACGAGAGGAGGCTTGCCACATTGCTCTCTTCCAAAGCACCAAAATCAGGCCAGTTGGGGTACAGGTAGTGCCAAACGGGCTTTTCCTCATCTTGGCCGTCGACCGTCATGACGAATTGTCGGACCTCAATTTGTGTTCCGGGAATATCAGGTTCTCTGGAAACAAAGGTAACCTTTCCATGGAACTCGTCTCCAAGCTCATTCTTTTCATTGAGGACGAATTCATCCCCCTCTTTTTCGGGAAAGTAAGTGTAACATTTCTCCATGGTCTTGGTATTTGTTGGATCTGGACCGTGGGTCGGGCTCAACATGATGATGACTGCAGGAGAAGACTTGTTCGGAGTTGCCAACTCATGCCAAACCATGTGCCAGACATGATTAACTGTCTGTATCTTGGGGCCTTGCATACAAATATACTTATCTTGAATACCTTTCTTTAGAGTACTTTGCGTGCCGGTAGTAGAGATCAAACTGATAGGTGACGCATTGATGTAGTCGTTGACACCCTCTGGGACTTTGAGCTTGATACGATTGTAGGCCCAAGGATAGATATTGTTATAACGATCAAGAAGCGGATCTGGATCTAAGCGACCCCATTCCGGATCGTTACCTCCTGCAGCAAGCCGCATACTTTCAAGACGAACCAGCTCTTCATACTTGCTTCTAATTTCTGTCCCTCATTAGCTGCAGCTCCACGCCGGTCAAGCAGTGGGATTGGCACCTACCGCTTTCTGAGAGTTGCAAAAAGGCGGGGATTTCAGGTGATCGGTCCTCGGCTGGAGCCGCATCAGCAGCGGAAGTGGTTTTTCTATCGCCGCTATCAGGCTTGGCAGCTTTTGCAGGAGGAACTGCATCCTCAGCACCATTTGGTTTACCCATGCAAGTTCCGTGAATTTGGGGAACACCATCTGCTTCTTCCGGTGGAGGGGTTGCTGAGTGAGCACGCTTCGTGGATGAGCGAAGACGTTCCATCTTGCCTCTCCAACCAGGCGATCTTCCTCTGGGGGTGGTTGAATCAGGTTGAGGTATTGCGATGGCTAAGTTTGGAGTGTTTGAAGGAGACTCGTGGCGCCTACGAAAGGCACGCAGTCGATCCAGGGTGAGTGAGGCTCGCAAAAGTGCGAGAGGCTGGAGGTGGGGTGTGGTGGGGTGGTAGGAGGGTGAGGGGGATGGTAAATGAGGCTGAAGGAGAAGAAACGTGGAGCGCCAACCGGGATACTGGCTATATAAAGGCGTAGATGCCGGCAAGTCGACAATGCAGAGAGGAGCCAGATTTTGCGACAAGAGAGAGAGGCCGTTCAAAGAGCTTTTAGGTGACAGGCGCAATGAAGCGGCGGGATGATTGTGGAATGTCAGAGGTAGAATATAGAAGGGCTGAGGTGGCAATAGAAATCGTGGTCTTGGGAGAGAGAGAAAGAGAGAGATCGATCCAAAGCGAGATCCAAAGCGAGGGGTCCAGAGGAGAAAAGAAAGAAATCGATGCTGATGCTTGGGGTATCTCAGAGCGGAAAGCAGAAAACGGAAAGGGGTGAAGATGGAGATGAGTTGGAATGATAATAGATCGTCAAGAACTCAGGATCCGAGAAAGATGCCAGGCAAAGAGAGAAGAGTTGGAGGTTGTTTGGAGTGTTTATGCATGGGCATGTGCTTGGGCATGGGCAAGAGAAGGAGAGATAAATTACGATGAAGGGGCGAGGGATGGAAGATCTATGAATAGTGATAACTGGAGTGGATAATAGGCTGGTGCTGGTGCACACGGGAGGCTCGCTGGCCTGCGCTTGTTTACTTCTGTGGCCAATGCGATCATCAGAGACAGTGAGTGAGAGTGAGAGGAAAGAAGCAACTACACGCAGATTGTACGAGTGGCTGTATTCCTGGGCGTTTTCTGGTTCAACAAAAAGGTACAAGCAATAATGGTCAGGAAATAAGTTCCCTAGGCGTGCGTATGTACCCATAAATTCCTTTGGCACCTACATCCTTGCAAAGTTCAAGTCTCACCTCTTCAAAGTGCCATTGGTCATGGCTTCAGCTGATGCCGAGTAAACACTAATTCCTTACCTAGGCAATTCCTTCAGTGGCAAAACATGAAAGATACTTCTATAAACCATCGGAATCAAACTCTGATGAATACCTATACTTTTCTACACAATATATCTTACTCATCCACCCACACGTCATTCGGAAGTCAAGTCTCAGTGAATCTACCATCTCGTCCTCTAGTACAGCGTTTAGTGCTGTAAGAGAAGAACGAAGCTTCCAATCGAGTTAGTCTGTAGGCTTAGGATCCCTGCACATCAGCTTCACAATCACAACCCAAGACCTTTATCGCGACTCCCTTCCATCGCCCAATTTACTCTACAACAACGACTTTCATACAACCCCCCTCGCAATCCGATCACCGTCGACTTTAACCACCGCACTCTCCAACCCCTCACCAAAGCGCATTCTTGTCCCCAAATCCCTCCATCCCATATCCGTAATGCAAAAATGCTCTCCCACCTCGAAGTCCGTCTCCCCTCCATCCCCCTTCCCCCGTCCCTACCTCAACCTCTACCTCTCCCTCCACCCACTCCCCCATCCTCTCCAACCCAACTAACTAACCCCCCCTTCATAGGCCTACCTAACCACCCGCCTCCTAGCAAGCCCCTCCTTCCACCGCCTAATCCGAACCGTCCACAAAAAAGTCCACGAAATACAACATGGACGGATCCCCTCTTCCCCCCAGGACCCCTCCTCTCTCAGGGGCGGAAAGAAGATTGATAACCCCTCGCGTTCGCATGGTCAATTCCAGAAGTTTTTGGAGAACTATCGTGAGGAATTGAGGGTGCAGTTTTGGGGGAGTAGGGGGAGGAGGAGGTAGATGCAGCACGGGCGGGACATTTCTTCAGTCGGCGGGACGAAGATTGAGAGACCTTCGTGTTCAAATGGACAATTCCAGAAGTTTGTGGAGAACTATCGTGAGGAATTGAGGGTGCAGTTTTGGGGAGTAGGGGGAGGTAGATGGGGGATGATGGGAGGTAGATGAGGGATGAGGGAGATGATGGAAGAGGGATGAGGGATGTAGGTGGGTTGGGAATATATATGAGGTGTACGGAGGAATAGAGGGGATCAGATGGGATGAGATGGGATGGGATGAGATTGAGTAAGTGGTTTAGAAAGGGGAATTGTATACATGGGAAGGGCGTGGCGTGGCGTGGCGGCGGGGTTCAATCACTGCAGGCGTTAGGTTGTGCTGTTAAGAGATTCTTGGGTATGAATAACTGCAACAACAGCAATCATTACGGCGACGAAATAACGATGCCTCTCCAGTAATACCGCAAAAAAAAAAAGAAAAAACACATTCCATTCCACGTCTTCCAAGTTCTGTCTGTTGAAATTCCCGACTTCATTGATCTGCGTGTACCTGCATCATGTCCAGTATGTCCCATGTCTATGCAAATATATATACGCTCGCCTCTATAATCTACCTCCATCCCCCTCATCTCGTCATCAGACGGAAATGTCATTGCCTCGTCCCCTATCCAGAAACGCCCCGGTCCATTACGTAACAAAAAAAAGAACGTATACTTTAGGAAAATCTGGGTCACAACGCCACAATCTGTGCTGACAAATTGGTATATAGTCGAGAAGTCCATAAAAAGCTCCATTAAAATGCCCTGACTGGATCATGCACTCACGACCTCGCTTTCCGTGAGCTCAAATTTGCCTTGATGTAGACCGTCTAGCACCTTTCGCCCGGCTTCGGTAAGCTCGGGTTTTCCGCTCGATGTCACGGTTTCGGTGAAGAACCTGGGTTTCCACGTCTCGCCAGCAGTCTCACGTTGCTTGACTTTCTGTCTTTGGTTTTCTTCCAATTCTTGCTTGAGGGTTGTGGCGTGGGCATATTGCCGCGAGTGGATGGCTTCGGTCACTCCCGACCAATATTTGCGAGACTCATTGGGTAGCTGGCTTTCCAAAGGAGGAAGAATCTTACTTGCGACGTTCAAAGGTGCAAGATCAACAAGTAGATGCTGGGCAGTAGCCTCAGGTACGGATTAGTCTCAATGTCGTTTGTGGCAAGTAGATTTGACTTACAGCTTTGGACCCAAGTGAGAAGTGCATTTGTTCTTTCCAATTTCCAGATATTCGAGCCAAGACATCCTTGTCAGGAACATCTTTTATCTTAATTTTGTTATCGTTTTCCGGGTCGTAACGAAATGTCACGCCTTCCACTTTGTTTTGCGTTTTTCCAAGCCATCCTTCCTCCATATAATGAAGGATGGTTTTTATCTTGGTCTGAGGGCATGTAATGTAACACACGTCCCCAACAGTAACGTTCAAACTCCCTCTAATCAAGCCTCCCAAATGAGCGGCCGGGTGGGTGAGTTGGTATTGCTCGTTATCCCTTTTCTGAAGGGTAATAAAAATTCCTAGATTGTGCTCTCCTGGAGTAATCTTGACGCTGGTTCCCGTGAATTTCGCAGATATTTGATCAAAACCTCGAGCAGTGACACCTTTCTCCGGACAATCTACATAAAAGGCAGAGACAGGTGGATGGTGAGACGTCTGTTCGGTTAGGTACGAAACCTTGACAGGTTGACCAGATTTGGTGTTGACGGTTTTTGGAATAGTAGCTGAGGAAGCCGCACGCGATGGTACGGGGGTTTGCTTCGCGGATTTGATTGACGAAGCAGCACTGCTGCCAGCTGTAGATATCAACTTCCCAGCACTTATAGGTGGAAAATTATCTTCTACAACCCAATTACACTATCATTTGTCAGTTGTTGAGCATTATACCTGTGTCCAAGAATTGCTTTGCTTCTTACTCGAAAGAACTCGCCCAGACAGGAATTGTATGGTTTACATGGCTTTCCTTTGACATATTTCAAATCCTTCGTAAACCAAAAGCGTAAAACTTCCAACATCCTGTCTAGTTCATCGTCTGAGTCTCCAATGGCTACAAATGTGCTCGGCGCATCCAGATAATTCCAGTACTCGAGATTGGGAGTGGGTTCGAGGAGCTGAGCAGGTAGGGAAAATCGAACCGATGCGATATCTGCCACACCAATGAACCTGCGAAGGGAGTTGTTAGCGGGAAGATTGAGTAACAACTTCTGCTCCTGGCACTTGTTGTTTGGCGTAATTCAACTCGAGGTATTTGACATGCCCACCTCTCACGGCGGTAAGAGGTAAACAACCACACCGATTCACCAACAGCAGTACTTACTTTCGCAGGATACCCAAGAACATGCGCAGCTTGCTGGTATCATCTGGAGGCTTCTCAGCCGCTGCAGATGTAGCGTTCATCGAGGAAGATTCTGACGCCGTTGAGGGCGCGGTCGAAGCTGGGGAATTGTGAAAGGAGCCTGAAGATGTCGAAGCCATGAAAGCCTTTCGTCTGTGCAAATATTAAACAGCCAGTTTAGACTGCGGGATGGCGAAGATGTCCTGCTTCTCTGCCTCTGTCTCTATCTCGGTCTCGGTGTGGATTTCAAGGTTGCCGGTTGCGAAGGTTGCACGAATTTATATTGGCATCAAGGAGATGGCGTCGTTTGTGACGTTGCGAGGGTTGATAAGAGCGCCGATAAGGTCGCAGAACCTCAGGCCGGACAGTACAGGCGGCGACGGGAAATCGATGGCCGTTCAGGAAATACTTGGCTGGGGAGAAGAAAGTGACGGTATTTCTGTAAGTGTGGGCGTAGGTACAGTAGACGTAGCGCAGCTGGTGATGGAGTTCCAGGTAGATGTAGATGTAGGCGTAGGTGTAGGTGTAGACGTTAAGGACAAGACTAACCAGCAGGAGAAACAAGCCCCGCAGCCCAGCTACCGTATAGGTACAATTAGACTATAAGTACCGTACTTGGTGAGCTTAAGTTGAGGACAGCAGCACTTGGAACTTGGAAGGACTTGGAGCTTGGATATCGCCACGCCCGCTATGGCTTTGGCGAGATGCCCTTTGAAACGCTGCGATGTGACTGCTTTTGACTCTATTCACGTTTGAAAGTACGAAGACCACAGATGTGATCTGGACTCTGGACTCTGGACTCTGGAATTCACCAAACGAGATAGTCACGATTCATTGCCTCCTATCCTGTACCCTACTCAGGTATGTGCATCTTCTGAGCGAATCGTTGAGCCCACGAGGCCCGTGGCGATCATTCTTCCACATCCGATGCCGCAACGGGAATGCGTGATGGACCCGGAGCCTCACATGGTCCCATGTCAGGTGCGAGGTCAGAGTAGTTGGGTAAAGTGCGGCTGCCAAACAGACATCGCAGCGACTGGAAACAAAGAATTGTCCCTAGGAAATTCAAGCATATGGCAGAAAAAGAATGTTCCTGGGTCTGCAGGGAATAGCTTTGTATCTGAGTTCGGTTACTACAACCACGCGAGCTATGGCGAGTTACCTGTTTACACAACGGACTACACTACTGTGTCCCATTTCTTGTCCCAGAAAGCCTGTATAATGAGTTTATGATTGCAGTAAATAGACTATCCCAAGATGTATACAAAATTCCGGCAGAAAGCTGCATTGCTATCAACCATGCCCATCATTGCATATTGGGGAAGTTAGCGGCCAGACTCAATTCCCTTCATATAAATACACGCCGCCACACCAAAGGCGAGATCTACTCCACAGTTCCTCCTCTGTGAATAATAGTTTACAATGAATTTTCAATAACGCCGTGTTCAGGTAACCCCGAAACTCCCGCCAAGAAATCCATCTTATCGTAAATACAGATTGGGGAATCTGGTTAAAGTCATGCATGAAAAACGTTTCACAAAAGAAATCATAATCCACCTTCCATCTCGAACTCCTGTTCTTGCGCAGCTACAGTCTGAGGATCGGCCTTACGCGCGTGGGCCAGCATATCGATGCTCTCATCATCATCGTCATCAAACTCACCACTTACATCACCCTCTTGAGATGTGTCGTCAACCTCCACTTTATTCTTTTCAGCAGAATCTCCCATACTATCATTGTCCAAAGTCTGCTTCCTAGAACCTGTCACCGCCCGACCTAGCGAGTGGTTGACATTGACGCTCAAGCGGGAAGACGAATCGGATCCCATGCTCTCATCAGAAGAGCAAGAAGAAGGAGCGTAATATCCAGTCGGTGGTGGTAATTGCGAGGGTTTCAACGATTCTGCACGGGCAGAAAGAATTTCTGTCTTCACAAATGGCGAATCGGCGCTACGTGAATCCGAATTATGTGTGACTGGTTCTTGCTCTGAGTATCGGAACGTATCCAACGCCTCCTTTAGAATCGTGTGGATAAATCTTGGATAACTTGATTTGGAGTAATAAGGGAGGTTCCGCTTGTTTGTCGATTCAGTGCCGGTCTTTCTTCGTCGTGTAGTAACGGTCACCCTGAAGTGATCCGCGGGTTTAGTACCGCCCAAACCCGAAGCAGGGAAGTCCTGAACATGAAGTTTTGATGGCTTGTGGGGAGGGGAAGAATTGATTGTAAGATTAAGCTCCAAAGGATCGGAATCCCCCTCTGACTGCGCAGTACTCGGCCGCGTTTCTTCACTTTGGGTACTTTTCGAGGCCATAGAATACGCTCTGAATGGCCTGTATGGCAAGTCAGAGCCAGAGGGTGTGCGCGAGAGATTCTTGCCGGAAGAGGACCCTACAACATCCGTGGTGCGGGTGCTGAACCCATCGTTACCAACCTTGGTATCGTGGAGAGGTGTCGAGATGCCACCGCGATCACCCGATAAGTCGGTGCAAAATTGTGCCCCACTGTAAAAGACAATAGGACCTTCCTCGCGTCTTCTTTTGCTACTAGCAGAGCTATTGGTTGAGCCTTTTTGACTCCGGAAATGGGCTTGCCATTCCATCCCATTTCTTCTGGGCGAGGAGGAGTCACTGGAATTGTCTGGTGACGGCGAAACATCCGACCTGGGGTGGGGAAACAAGGGCTTATAGTGTAGCGGATTTGACTTCTGATAGTGAGATCTTCCGGAAATTGGCTGTTTAGCAGTCGATGAGAACTGTCCTTGTGTTTGCGCCCGCTTTCGGTATTTTCGGTTGGGTTCACCTGACCCTTCTCTGGACTCTCTCCCATAGCTATCGCTATCACTACTCAAATGAGTACCCGTCGTACCCCCGAGCCAACGAATCCTTTTGCCGTCAGGATGTAACTGAAACTTATCGCTGAACTCCGCAACTGCAGACTGAATGAAATCATATGAAACATTGATATGGTGCAACTGAGCCATTCCATAGAGAACATTTAGGTACATCCATCCCTGAGAGCCATGTTCGGCATCCTGGTGGCTGTCAGAATCCGTCTCTAGCTGGGGGGTTGAGAGGCCAGTCCGCAGGTGTTTGATATGAGCTATGTTCTCGGAAGGAATCTGAGCGCGGTCAGGGTCGAGATCTAAGGGTTGGGTAGATCGTTGTTCGTCTTTGCGAAATATCTCAGACACCGATGCACTTGATGATGATTCCATTGGGGGCGTGCTTTCATTATCCGAGTCTCGTCCTTTGATAAATGCTTCACGGGCGCCTTCTTCAGGCCGCGATATTTCTTGTTGCTGAAGCATATGCTTGTGATCACCAACGATTCCGATCACTCTCCCGGTAAAGAGGGCCTCGAGACGTTGGACCACCAATTTCTTTCTCTCCTTCTCCGTCAGCTCAGTGAGGTCTCTAGGGAGAATTGGATCTCGACCTCGAGTTGGGCCGTCTTCCGGCGAATTTGGCAATGCACCAGAGTGAGGTCGCGACACATTTTCTGGCGTCGTTATGGGCGAAGCCCTTGTGGATGAGTTTGAATTGTCAAAAACCGCAGGACCTGGAGGCGATTTCGATGATGATTGCGTAAGATTTGTCGTAGAGGTTGGCCTGGCAAAGACTGACGGATTTGTTGGCTTGGGCTCGGAATCACTGTCCCCATCGTCCATACTAGACGCGAATATACGAAGAGCTTCTTCAAGGGCCCTTCTTTGTTTTGGACGCATAGGTCGATGTATTTTGATTTCGAGTGCCCTGTCTTTGTCCAAATCGGGATTGTATGGGGACTCGTATTTTCGAAGTCTCTCGCGTAATCTTCGATTTTTGACGGTCAAATCGTCTATCACAATCCTGTTTAATTCTGAAAATTCGCTGCCATTGTACGAAATGTGAGAGTCAAAATATTGAGGTCTGCATCCATTGGTGCTATTCGCATAGCCGGTGTCATTAAGAAGATATGGAGGTTCATCTTGCACACAGAGATCAGTGAGGTTACCAAAACTATATATCCAGGATATACATACCATCACCGTACATGGAATGAATGCCAGCTTCCGGTCGCTCGTTGGATCGATCGAACCACCTATCAACTGCTCTTCCCGGAGAAGCACCAGTATTATTGCTGCTACTCGAATCTTCTTTCCTAAGAAAAGGTACGTTTACATGTTGTTCTGTAGCGTTCGGAGGGGCTCCCCTCTGGACTATGTTTAGTGGCAGCCTTGAAGGCTGCAAATGTGATGAGGCTTGAGCCAGCTCTGGTGGTGGGAGTGTTGGCTTCCGCATATTTTCATGGTGCATAGGAACTAGACGGAAGTCCTATTAATCCATTTGGGTCCGGAGATTTGGGAACCACAAGCAAAGCGGAGGTACAGAAATGTCTGTACCAATACGGGGAAATGAAGGGTTGTATGTTCGGCGGTGGGGATGCTCAAGATAATTGAGGTGAGGGGGAGGGGGGGGGGGGGGGGGAGGGGGAAACCAGGTGGTGGGAAGAGTAAGAGATGTCGTCCAACGAAGAGCAGACCCGTCGATATAGGAATGAGGAATCGTGTGCCACTTGATCGTTGTCAAGAGGGATCCCAAATGGCCGAAGTCGTGGTCAAGTACTGGTACTGGTATTGGTAATAGTATTGGTACTGCCTGGTAGCGTGCCTGCAGATTCCAAGTCGGATCACATCAGATCACAGCCACTTGCAATCGGGAGCGCGGACGAGGACGAGGATGAGGATGAGGATATCGGGGTCGAGGGTTGAGGGCTGTCTAATTCGGAAACGAGGGGAGATGAGGCGGCCGGGGATCTTTTAGGGATAGGGATAGGCACTGGCCCTGCACTGCGCTCGTATGGAGGGGAGAGGTAGTAGTGGCCGATGGGGATGGGGATGGGGAATATCCTCATCGGAAGGAGGACTCTGCTACCGCCCCTGCCATGGCCATGGACGCTGATGGCCATCACGTACGAGTACGCGTACCAGTAAATTTGGGCCAGGCCTAATTAGGGACAGCATCTTGCCCGTGGCAGCCGCAGCGACGGAACACTGAAAAGTAGACCCTGGCGAGCGAAGGAGATCGCAAAAGAACATGAAGTTTTTCATACCACCGTCTTCGATTTCCAGAGACAACCGAGTGACGTCTGGATCGGAACCTTCTGATTGGCCCTCGCTTCAGGGACCTGACCCACACTGACCCACACTGACCCTGGCCTGGGGGCCGATCGAAGCTTGGGCCTGATGCTGTCTTCACGATCCACAAGCAGTGACAAGAGCCTTGGGAGGACCACAAAGCGGCACTGCCTACCTACTATGCCGATGCCGTCGTACGGTACCGAGTACAACCTGCTTCTCCGGACCAAGGTACGTGTACCTACTGATACTGTACTTGGTACAACTACCTTCTTTTAAAAGGTACTTGCGTTGTTTTTATATATAAGAAAAGACAAGAAAGCATTATGTATATATACAAGAAAACAAAAATACACCTTCAGCCTCACAACCAAAATTGCGGGTAATACGATTTTCATGACTCCAGATCTGTTCCCCTGTTCCCCGTCACCAATTTCCTTAACATCCAAATTGACATCACTGGAAAATATAATATATGGGGAGCGTCGCAAACAGAATTAGATGGCCATATGAAAAGCTTATACTCGTACGAGACTTTACTGTATATGGTAAATAAATACTATTTCCGGATCTTGCACTCGATTAAACGGTCTAGAGTGATACAACAGCTACCTACTCGTGCAGTGCGTATGTATGTGCTTGAGCGAACCAAAGTAGGTAACGGAGCCCGTCTCCGCACATCTCACAATGGTCTTTGAGCCGCCAACATGAACAGCGCACAGAATGAAGAAGATTCCCGCTCCGAGACCTCGCTGGTTCAAAGCTGCATGCACCTGACTCCAAGAGGAATAACTCTCGAGCATGGTCAGTGTGTAACGAAGACAAATAAAAGATGTCTTGGACGTCCTAAGGTTGTCCACGGAGCAACCTTTGGAATTAAATGATTCGGGAAATAACGTAGGGACACACTTGTTGGGTAAGAAGGCCGTTCTGCAAAGTTTCCCAGTTCTACTGCTCCTCCCAACATAATGGTTGAGTGCAAATGACTGTCAATTTAGAGATCATCCAGCCCTGATGATGATTTGTGATTCCGGGGAACCCTCTGTGCTATCGTGAACAACCCCTTTCTTGGCCACACGGCAGTAGAAGGAGTTTAAGACGTTGCGGTACTGAATGCAGCAAACAATTCGACGTAGGAGACACTTCTTGAAGCTCTGAGATCGGAAATCAGGATTCCGATGGCAAGAACCAACAGCAATACACACTTCTTCGTACTGCGAGCGAGGAGCGTCCTGAGGATGCTTGCCCAACCGTGCTCATCTATATATCATCAAGGGAAAATCTTCCCCAATCTGTTCCACGGCATGCTCAGCAATGTCCATAGGCTGGTGATATGATAAGGGGAATAGACCGGAAACAGCCATGTCTGTGGCAATGAACGCTATAATATCCGGCTTCGAGCATACCAAACGAGAAAAGAAAGAAGGCCTTTGCCGAATTTCTTTTCGTTGTCATCCATCGAGTGGATAACGATCTAGAAATGGATGACTGGGTAAGGAAGTTGCATTCTGTAAATATCGTAGGCCTCGGGCTGTAAACAACTTAGCACGAGTGAACGACCTGCCACTACACCTGCACTCGTCCCGTCATGTCAACTTCTGAAGTTGCTCGGAAACGTCTCTTGGCGTCCCATCCAGAAAACGAAGGATGATCTAGCCCCCCGTTGAATGGGCGAGAGGTTAACAGCCGGGTATGAGATGCACGTGTTCAAGGCGGCTGCGGATGAAAGTCTGCAGGGGACGAGCGGAGGTATTAATAAACGTCCTTCATTATTCGGTCGAGTGGACGGGGGATTGCGATTGTTGGGAAGAATCTTACATGTTCCATACAGAGGATCTACCAGCCGCCATGTGGCCTGTTTACCAGTCCAAATTTCGTTGCACGTCGCGATTTGTGAGATCTCGATCTGACTATCCAGGTTGGGTGAGAGGGCAACAGCAGCATCATCTAGGCAATGTTTGCCCCTGACCAACTGTCCTGGCTCTTTAGGCTCGTCAGGATCGTCAGGGTCGTCAGGGTCGTAGGCTTCTCGGCCTGAGGCCCTTTTTCGCTTTAGTCGGCTCTGCGACATCCGATGAAGGCTTAGATCGGATATTAATAGGCACGACGTGCCTACAAAGTTCGAGCCAGGCCGCAGGCATCGAGTCGAATCCTGCGCAGTAAAAAGACATCGCGATGGGATGGAAATCGGATGCGGCCATCACTGCGCGTGAGAGGAGACAATAGCGGTTCACCCACACAACATGACGCGATCCAGCTGCGATGCGATGCCATGCCATGCCATGAAGCTGGATGTCGAGGTCGGGGTGTTGCGAGTCTTCGTCTTCTGGAGACACATTTGGAAGGTGCGACATGATTAGGCACTACTACTGATCCTCCGTGTTTATCCAGAGGGAAGCGGAGGGAGCTTATGTTTGAAAACGGCGGGTACTCGCTCTCTGAATCTATGTTTCGTTACATTATCCGGGCTTCCTTTGGACAAGACAAGTAGGAGAGATTCTTAATAGTAAACGTCATTTAGAGCATTTGAATAGGTTTAAACATTCTAGGACTGCCACCTTAATTATTTACTTGGGGGATTTCGGTTAATTGTCTTCATTTGTAGATGACCAAAACAAGTAAAAAGTTAACTTTACTTACGTAAACAGAAAAAGATCCTCTGTCACTTTTCTCGTCCACTAAGAGCCAAGCCAGTAAATGATCAGTCTATAATCATCCCATTTCTCTCTACTGTATAATAATCACTTAGATAAATAAGAGTTGTGGTCTAAACTGTGTATGCGACACTCCTGCTGCTTTAAATCAGAGGAATGCACAAGAAGAGTGGCTGTGGCAGAGAACGCTTTTCTGTTAGCGTAACTAGGCATCCAAATTCAAGATGTTTACCTTCTAGAATCAAGGCGATTGATTTAGTTACTAGAATAACTAGAATACCTTCCATCAAATAGAAATCTCTGCCACTTTTCTTGCAACTTTTGGAATCTGGACAATATCTCTGCCTGAGCAGTCAGGTGTCCAAATGAAAATCTGGGGTAGTCGGTTTTATGCGGTTCAAGTCGGGGCCAGGGTGAATCCTCTGCCGCTGACATCTCCCAAGTGAAGTCAACGATGCCTTATAAGTCTCATACGAGTAGGGCTTTTTCGTCTGATCAAACCATTTCCCATTTACATCTATTAAATCGTGATTCGAGATGTCTTCCGCAGCACTTGTTTTTCGCACTGCGCGAGTGTATTCCAAGATGAGCTACAAGGTAAGTAAATCGCAAAGCAGCTGAACTAGTCTTGACGTTTTTTTAGCAATCCAACCTATTAGCTCGTGGCTTTGCCTCAACTACCCGACGTCATGAAATTAACAAAGTTGTTCCGTCGGCGGCAGAAGCCCTGCAGGACATGAAGCCAAACTCTACTTTATTGTGTGGCGGCTTCGGACTTTGCGGCGTACCAGATACACTCATTGATGAAGTTCTGAAGAAGAAAGAAATTACAGGAATTACCGCCGTCTCAAATAATGCTGGTACTGAGTTAGTGCTTCCGATTCCCCTCTGTTGTGTTAGCGGGGACTAACGAGCTTAGTGAGTCCGGATTGGGAAAGCTCCTCAAGACAAAACAAGTCAAGAAAATGATTGCAAGTTATATCGGAGAAAACAAGACTTTTGAGAAGATGTATCTCACCGGTGAAATTGAATTGGAATTGACTCCTCAAGGAACCCTCGCGGAACGATGTGCGTCGGGAGGGAAAGGAATACCTGCATTTTACACGCCTGCAGCCTTTGGAACGGTCGTCCAGACTGGAGAGCTACCATTAAAGAATAACGCAGACGGAACTCCAAACAGCTACTCATATCCCAAAGATGTCAAAGTATTCGACGGCAAACCATACATATTGGAAGAAAGTATCAAGGGTGACTACGCTTTCATCAAAGCTTGGAAAGCAGACAAGCTGGGAAACTGTCAATTTCGTCTTGCTGCAAACAACTTCAACGGCGCCATGGGTCGCAATGCCAAAATGACGATTGTAGAGGCTGAAGAAATCGTGGAACCTGGTGGGATTGCACCCGAAGCAGTTCACCTCCCAGGTATTTACGTCAAGCGTGTTATTCAATCAACAACACCCAAAAACATCGAGAAATTCACATTCGCAAAAGATCCCAATGATCCAGCGGCAAAGGCAGCCTTGGGAAGTGGAGAGACGGCCGCAAAGCGAGAACGAATTGTGAAGAGGGCGGCTAAGGAGTTCAAGAATGGCATGTATGCCAACCTTGGGATCGGTATGCCTATGTTAGCTCCTTCGTTCGTGGGACCAGAAGTAGAGGTCCAGCTACAATCTGAAAATGGAATTCTTGGTCTAGGTCCTTACCCGATCAAGGGGAAAGAAGACGCTGATCTCATCAATGCTGGTAAGGAGACCGTCACTTTGAACCCAGGCGCGGCCGTCTTTGGGAGCGAGGAGAGCTTCGGTATGATCAGAAGTGGACGTATCGACCTCACCATTCTTGGTGCCATGCAGGTTAGTGCGAATGGTGATTTAGCAAATTGGATGTTACCCGGTAAGATCAAGGGGTTTGGAGGTGCTATGGATCTCGTTAGCAGCCCTAGCAAAACCAAGGTTGTTGTAACCATGGAGCATACCGATAAAAAAGGCAATGCAAAGATCATGAAGCAGTGCGCTTTCCCACTAACGGGAAAGGCTTGTGTGTCCATGATCATCACTGAACTAGTAAGTTCCATCCCTAGCCGCGGGTTGAGCCTAACGCTAATGTTGATTCAGGGTGTATTCGAAGTGGACTTTGCTACCGGGCTGACACTTACCGAAATCGCCGACGGCGTGACAGTGGATGAGATCAAGAGTAAGACAGAAGCACCCTTCAGAGTGGCTGAAAATCTCAGACCTATGCTGTAAATACAGTAGGTATTTATCTCTGTGTCGCGTGATATTACATAATCTACCTAAAGTTCAGAAACCGTTCGTCTGAAGCGTTTACCCTAGTGGGTTGACTGAACTGGAACTCAAGGAGCATACTTTATTTGTATTCTAATAAGCCAGCGGCACATGTCCTTCGGGACTGGGCATAGGTAGCTTAGTGGAGCGAATAATATGACATTATACCCATCAGTTTCTACCCTACTATAAAACGGTAGTTTGTTACACCCCAGTTGACTTTCTGGAATCGATTCAACGCTCGCATTCGTACACGTTTTATCCCCGGTACTCGGGTACCGTTCAAGGTTTCCTCACATGAGTCAAGGACGTAATGTACCCGAGTTTTTGGGTGTAAATCTTGGTGTACGGAGTCTTTATCAAATTGCTTAATCCTTGTTAAATAAAACCCCTATTCAACAGTATCTTAATTCCTTATTTTTTATATTACCATGACCAGCCATCCTTGACTATTAGTCTACCATAGATAACATATGGAGCCAGCCTCGCTATCAAAAAATCAACCATCACGAACACCCGCACCAGTGTATTTGTACTCACTTCCATCCAAACCACACCTTCCATCCGACGAAAGTCCCGTTCTCATTAGCAAAAATGCATTTCACCACCACACCCCAGTAAAGGAAAATCTCGCCGCGGTATAATATCATCATCCTCGCTTAAAGAAATGCAACCCTACCATTCCCCTTTTCCAAGCCAAGCTTTCGTTCGCCTAATCCAATTATCCAAGCTCGTCTACTGTGGTGTTAATGTATTTTTGCTGCCTATTCTCTACCTAGGTATGCGATAAGTTGACGCTTTGTGTATTGAAGAATGAGTGTGACGCAGTATTGGGGTTTAGGGATCAGCGTGGATTTATGAGATCGTAGGAATATATGGATGGCTTCGTCGTGTGTTGTATGATGCTGTAAATACTGTGGATACAACAGTCATTGAGTGGTTTAGTGCAAGATAGTCCTTGATGATAGTATCATTTCTTTGTGGAAAGCTAACTCCAACGATTCTGGAAATATTTTGAAGTCATCTGTCTATGAAGGAGCAAGTAGTATTACGCACTCGTTTTTCTACATCTATTGACCTAGCGAACAGATTGGTTATCCTCAGACGGTGAAGCGACTCTCTTGTCTGGTTGTATTCATTAGAACAAACAAACTAGAAATGAGGAGAATGAAGATATTGTCGGCTGTCCCTCTCGTCTGCCACCAAGTGTACCTTAGCTCCAGCTTACCACCATCTATCAAATACGATATTCGAACGCTCTACTACTCTAGTAACTCCTCTACCGTAACCACCATTCTCAGCTCAACCCTCAACACTAACCCATTCAGCCCCAAGCAAACCACGAAAACCACAGCTCCAACCCATAAACCTCAAGACTGCTCCCCACCCCTCGTCAAAATAACACACCTAACATCCACCTCTCCCATCACCATCCCCACCCCCTCCCCCTTCCCATCCGCCAACAAACTCCTCCCCCTCCCCCGTTCCACACTCAAACTCTCCTTCGCCGCCCCAGCATACCACTTCAAATCATTCCTCCACTCCGGCGCCTCCAAAAACCCCAGAACCCCCTCAAACTTCCGTCCAAACTCCACCACCAAACACAACTCCCTCAGTCCCCTCATCCCCGCAAGCACACCCAGCAGCCCATTATCCGAGAAATCCGTAAAGACCCTCAGATCGAGCGCGAGACTGGCGATCTGGTGGCGACTAGGCGAGGTCGAGAGGTGGTACAGCACGTTGTTGGCGAAGGAGGAGGTTAGGACACCCGGGTGGAGCGAGGAGATGTAGAGCGTGGTGGTGGGGAAGGAGATGGGGATGTTGGTTTGGGGGGCCGAGAAGAAGGAGGGGCCTAGGAGGAGGTGGGTGGTGTTGTGTTGCTTGATAATGTGGTTGCGCGATTCGGAACAGAGGGATAGGAGGACGGGTGGTGCGGTGTTGGAGATGTAGCGGTCCAGGATGGGGGCGAAGCTGATTTTGAGAATCCGAGTGGATCTTGAGGGCGCGGGTATGGGATTCTGAGGGATGTTGTTTATGGTTGTGTAGATTGCGAGACGAAGCTCGGTTGGGAGATTGGGGAAGAGATGGAATTGTTGGAGGGGTTTTGAGGTTGTCATCTTTGGAGGTGGATGATGTACTTCTATCATCTAGAAATCAAGTTTCTTTCTTTACATTCATCTGTTAAGGAGAGCTCGATTCTGGCAAAAAAAGGTAAGAAAGAGGGTCTGGGATATATAAGAAAGAGGCACCCTAATATATACTTGTAGATAAGAGATTCCAGCAATGACGAATGAGCAGAGCGTATGAGACAGACGTATGTTTATCATTGACGGGCCGAGGGATTGCGGGGTATTTTTGCTCCGCAAACGGTTTGGTTGATACACTCCCCACCAATGGAATTAGAGGAATGCCAAAGGCTGGTGCAATGTTTCGAAACGTTTGTCTGGGATTTTTGGGAGGAACACCGTGTAACTCGATACCAATACAGCATCTTCCTTGCAGAAGCCTGCTAAATACTCGTACTCGTAACAGCCTTGTAAAGGACCCTTTTACTTCATAAGTACTCTAGAAGAAAAGAATGATTAGTGAAGTAAAAGATTATATGACAGGTCACTCTGGGTTCGCGTGCAACAAACTTTTGTGCATTCAGAGAACCAACGTTAAGCCCAAAAACATTTGGTGGTTCTTCATATCATTATCTTGTTATGGCCGTATCGACACCCTAGTCCGTACAAAATATGTTACACGATGGCGCCAAAGAGTGGAAAAAATAATAAAGACAACAGATGAAGACAGGAACGCAATTACTGAGAAAGTAACTATGCCTCAACGAAGCTCTTCACGCTCTCCAACCATCTCATATACTCCTTTTGCTCCTTCATGTCAATGTAGTCTGGTACAAAGATAGCAAGGGCAGTGTTGATTCCTCTTTCATCCAAGTATCTCTCCATCAATACTTGGAGATCCTCGTCAAGGTTGCCGAATGGTGGCCCAGAGTAGAGATCTTGACGTCCGTGGATCTTCTCAGGAGTCTTAGCATATGCGAACGAGGAATCAGCGTAGTAGTAGACACTTTCGATAACGTGCATGCCGTCCTGGACGATACTCTCAACATTAAGTGCACCCTTTCCTGGCTTCTCGATGATGATGTTTAATCGTGCTGGGTATGATCGCTCTCCCTCCTCGTTACCCTCACCATCAGCTGCAGATTCCTCGGGGTTCTCGTTTGACTGGCCGTCCTGTTCATCACTCATAGCTGGGTCTTCAAAATCGTTCTCGGGCTCCATGGAGTTGATATCGGCGATGGAAAAAGTAATTTGAATTCTGATCATTGTGTTAGAAAATGCTTTCATGTTTGTTCTCTCGAAAAAGATTTCTCACTTCTCATCACCGAATTGTCTTGTAAGAACAACTTCCTCCTGACCTGGGGTATCAATGACCTCGAATGGACCATTCTCAATATAGTCCTTCACACTGGTTGGAACACCCTCTTGAAGCTTCATCTCCTTCTCCATCTGCAACTCGGACTCGAGCTTCACGATCAATTCCTCATCCCCCTCGGCAGCCTTTGATCTGCGTAACGTAGAGCTTGAGAATGCGGCAAGGGCTTGTGTGCTGGTTGGTCTCCATGCTGCTTGTACTGCGGGGCTTCGGGATGTTGATTGTCTGATTGCTGCTGCGGACAAGCGGGAGACTGTTCTAGGGGCAGAACGGGCAAATGACCTGAGAGAAAACATGATCGCGTGGATGGTCGTGATGTGGGAGGAACAGATTGTGGGTGCAATTGGGCTGGTTGATGGTTCTGATGAGAAGAAAAAAGACCTTGATGCTCCAGCGACTTTTTTCTCGTGAGGCTCGCGCGTTCACTAGCGTCATTTTGACAAGGCTGTGGTGTGGTGGGACCAGATGGGACCAGATACATTAGCCCCGGATTTTTATGCACAACATTTCATGTTATCGTACATTATTTTATGCAAACGAGTGTGTGTCTACGAGTACTCGTAAGTGAGCATACTTACGGAGTATTGCTCATGCTCATTACTGCAAGATTCTACTGGAAGATCAAGGTAAACAATATGGAAAAATTGCTGCAAATCTTAGGCTCATATCTCAACCTTTACGCCTACCCATATGATGCCCCCAACGCCTGCTTTCATTTCTTTCCGCCACATCTGCCGCTTACGACTCTCCTTTTGGAGGGAACTTGGTAGGTTGTATTAAGCCTCCTCTCGAAATCCGAACCCATTTCAACGTGGAGAGGTACGACCAATCTCCCTCCCATCTGTCGAGAAATACAGCATTATCGGAATCCGTCAAGTCTGGCATGTCTTTAATAGTCAGTCAATGCATCAACCAACATCGGGTGCTGTTGCCAAAACACATACAAAAGCCGCTCTCGTATTCCTTCTCGTCTGCAGCAATCTTGATGCGAAGGAGGTCTTCTCTGGTGCTCGCAGGTCGACCGGCGCGACGTTCCTTTTTCAAATTGCTGAACTCCTCATCATTTTGGTGTACCCATCTATTTGCTATCAGAATTTGTCGCAGAAACTTGCTGAGGGATCTCACGTGGAAATGGCGATATGTATGGCGTCGAGCTCTAACGGCTTTCCTTCATTCGCTCGAATTGTTTCTTGGAAGTATTTTGCTCGAATGACTATAAATTGCGGTACTGGTGTTTAGCCGCATGGTTTTTCAAAAGAGAGTCCTTGGTCCCACCTAGAGGTTTGTCATTCTTCTTTCTGGCCGATGCGACTCGAAGCAATTTATCATCTCGATTTTGCGCCCGACGTAACCGTTGCGAATCGCGGGAGTTCTCGTGCAGTGCGGTGATGTTGCCCTTCTTCTTTGCAATCTTCTTTCGGGTCTTTTCCAAACTTTTCGGCATCGTTTCTTGTGGCGGATGGTTGACCTGTTGAGAATGTTGGTAGCGAATGGAGGAGGGGATTTTCAACTTTTTCCCCTTATCAAATGTTATCGCTGCGGAGGGACGCTCGGGAGTTGGGAGTCGGGAGATCGGGCGGTTCGCTTGGCTGTGCGGGTGGGAAGGCTAGGCAATTTCTGTACAGGGCGAGGTCAGCCTTGTTGCCAGGGAGAGGCGCGTCCCGTCGAGGAAAGCGCGTGCATGACCGGCATGAACACCACCTCACTTCAAGGCTAGACATCACAGGTTCACAGTACTGCTTCATCCACCTGCAATGACAACAATATAACGCCCTAAATTCTTCCCACCGACTACTAATCATTCATCCAGCGTGTTTCCCTCCCAATTGCTATTTCTGCCCCCTATCAGAATCGTGTTGCCACTGGAAAGTACTCATGTTGAAATAAATACTCTTCGGTTCCGTGCTATTGTTTGCGCCCACCCACTCAACCCTCTCCCATAATCCGGGCGTGGATAACAGTGTCACAATGGGAATTAATGGTCAGGCTCATGGGGATACGCTCGGTAAATTTGTACTGACACTTCCCAGGGCTGCTTCCACTACTTAAGTCCATTCAGAAGCCATGCAGTCTCAAAAAGTTCGAGGGCAAGACCCTCGGGGTAGACGCATACGGATGGCTTCATCGAGGGACCGTAGGGTGTGCCATGGAATTGGCAAAGGGTCAACCGACAAGAAAGTTAGTGAAGCAATGTTGAGCTGAAGCAGCAATGTACTGACGCTGTCGATGCAGATTTGTCGACTTTGCCATGCACCGAGTCCGTATGCTCCAACATTTTGGAGTGATACCATATTTAGTATTTGACGGCGATTACCTTCCCAGCAAAGCCGCAACAGAAGCAGACAGGGCAAAGCGACGAGAAGATAGTAAAAAGGCTGGCTTTGAATTGATGAAGGCTGGGAAGCCTTCACAAGCGTATCTCGAATTTCAGAAATCCATTGATGTGACCCCCGAAATGGCACGACAATTGATTGATGAACTCAAGGCAAACCAAGTACAGTACGTTGTAGCTCCATACGAAGCGGACGCCCAGATGGTCTACTTGGAAAGGAAGGGTATCATTCACGGAATTCTCTCAGAAGATTCTGATCTCCTTGTCTTTGGCGCTAAATGTCTCTTGACAAAGCTGGACCAATATGGAAACTGTATTGAAATCAACAAGGCAGACTTCTGTGCTTGCAAAGAGATTACCTTGACTGGCTGGTCTGATAAAGAGTTCCGTCAAATGGCCATCTTGAGTGGGTGCGACTATCTTGCAAGTATTGGCGGCATGGGTCTGAAGACAGCCTATCGGATGGTTAGGAAGCACAAGACGGTGGAGAAGGTCCTGCGAATGCTGCAGTTTGACGGCAAGTTTCACGTGCCCAAAGGCTACCAGGACGCGTTTTATCAAGCTGAACTCACCTTCCTCCACCAAAGGGTCTTCTGTCCGATTGCCCAAGCTCTCGTCCTCCACACACAACCAGAGCAACCGATTGACGACTCCAAAATGCTCTGGATTGGACGCTACGTGGAGGTTGCGATTGCTCAAGGAGTCGCAAAGGGAGATCTCCATCCGATGACCAAGGAGAACATTGTCCCCAAGGTTGATATGATGAAGCAGAAATCCACCAACATGGCCAAGGTCACCCCTCTGACTTCTCGTACTCCACAGCAAATATTGGCAGCATCAGGCAGTCTCAAGAAGGGAACTGGGAAGCCTATCAGCGATTTCTTTCCTCGTCGCCAACCTTTGGCTGAATTGGATCCCAATTGCTTGAGAACTCCAAATTCAACCCATCCTTACCTTCCAGCTGTTTCTCTCCCAAGAGTGTACCTTCGTCCGCAACCTTCACCAAGCGTCTCTCATTCAGCCCCAGCCAGAGCGCCCGCCAGACAAACTTTCTCAATTTATACTTCAACAACCAACCAAGAACCTGGTCCCCAAAAGCGAAGCCGACTTTGCGCAGACATCGAAAGTGGAGGTTCGCCCAGCAAAAAGGCCAATCTCTCACGCAGTCGCTTCTTTGCCTCTGAAGCAAGCCCGACCCTTGGCAGATCTGCAAAAGACAAGCGAGCGCGAAAGGCAAATGTTGACATCTTCTCTGATGATTCCATTGAAGAAGCTATGCTTGGCCTTCCAGATGTTGATAGCTTTGAAAGTGAGCTCAATACCGCCAAGAAAGTCATCGTTTTCCAAGGAGAGGGCCTCATGACAGAGAAGCAACCCAGCGCCTCAGGCAGAGGAATTTCACAATCACAAGACTCCGTCCCTGGACTTACGACCTCCGATTCCTTCACTAGCTCTGGAGAAGCACCATCTACCCCCACAAGTCAAGACAATGACATCTTTGGGTCAGCTCAGAGTATCAAAGACAATTTCACATTCAGAACGACTCTAAAGCCAAATGCCAGTGTTCAATCTACCGCAAGCTCCTTGTCTTCTATCTCATCCAAATCTTCGAAGATCCCTCTCGCCGTCAAGCCTAAGGTCGTTATGTCAAAGGCACCAATGCACGCCAAGAGAGCAAACACTACACCCCTTCAACGCATTCGAGCCTCTGCAGCAAATAAACCCAAGCTACTCCCAATGACACCGCCAGAGACTCCAGTATATCTAATCAAGAACAGCAAGCCACAACGTCGTTCTCTACTTGGCCTAGGTGGTGTTCCGTTTCCAGAAGTTGCAGCTGTTGCCACCCCTGCTACAACTCCCTCTTGTGCAACCGACAAAACAGGTATCGCGAACCCGCTATTACAAACTGGCAGTGAGGACCTCATCATTCCTGACAGTGAAGACGACGAACCATTGTCACCTACCAATGCCGTAAATGACGAGAATATTTCAACCACCCACCTCAATCTTAATAGATTCGTGTACAACAGCTGATACAAATGGGAGGAATGAATGACTTAATGATAATTTTGCGATTATGAGCAACAAGGGTGTTGCACAGAAGCATATTTTTTGTTAACACAAATTTGGGGCAGTTTTCATTGTTTTTGTGGAGTTTTCCCATGTGGGGAGTAGAAAGCATCTTGATGGCATTGGAGGAGTTTTCAACATGGATACGTGGACGAATTGTCATTTTGACTGATGCTTGGAGTTTGGCCGGCGGACATGCATACATGGTTGACAAGATGACACAACCCATGGTGGAGTTTGTTTTTTCCTGATTTTTTCCTTTTTCCTTTTCTCTTTCTCTTCCTTTCTGCACAGAAAAGAGCAGACATGAGGGGTTTCACATTTTTGTCCTTGTTGTTGATTTTGGCAACTTGGTTTCTTGCTTTGGCTTCAGAGAGACACTCAGGAGATTACTACATCTTAGAGAGAGTGGTGGAGACTTGGTGTTTGCAGAGGGGAGAGGGTGTCTTGGAGCCTAAAGTGAAGTTTTCATCGATGAAAGGGAGGGCCTTTGAGAAAAATCGTCTGTTTGTAAAAGATCCAAGTCAGTGAATTTAATATTGATACTACCAAAATTCCTTGCGTTTTATGTGACATGTGTGTGATTATGCAAGGCTATCAATGAGAGGGCTAAGAGCCTTGTGATAAGGGTTTCATACCCCCTGGCTTTTGTGTGTCCTTTATACATTTGTAATAGAAGTTATCCAGGGGGTTATTAATGAGGTTCAGACAGCGAGTCGGTGAGTCGGCGTTCAGGGGTCGCTTTAGCGAGAACCACAGGAAGGCTTTCAAGGATAACCCTAGTAGATTCACTTCGTACCAGACCTGTGCCTCACTGTTGAGATTATTACTTATGAGGGATAAGGATATTGACGTTAAACAGAAGATTTGTATAGATATTTAATTCCCTTCTTGTTAGCTGGAATTTGACTTCCCCTTTTTGGGCTAGGGGGCTCGGTTAGGTCATTATAGGGGTTGCCAACGGTATCAATTGCGAAATGGGCAGTTTTGTTTAGGATTCAGTTTACGATGGAAAGGGTTATTGGGGTTCTAATCTTGCATCCAGGACTTGCTGAGGAGGATGTGGGGATAAATGGAGGGAGAGATTTGTACGGTCTTTATTTTATGCTACTGCGTGGAAGCTGAAGAGAATCGAGTAAGAAATTGGTCATAATAAACACAATCATTGTATAATCAAACATAGAATTCAGGAAGAGAAATTTAAAAATCGCTTCTCATTTTCTACTAGAGATTCTACGCGCTTAACCCCCCGAGAATCTGGGCATCAAGCATCAATGTGATTATCTATCTCGTCCACACAAACACCTGATGTATGGTGACACACAGAAGAGAGGAAAAAAATAGAAACCCCCCCTCCAATTCACTCCATCACTCCATCCCAAATTCCACCCTAATCGTATTCGATTTCCATTTTAGTCGTTCCTTCAAATCATCTGTCCCGCCATTCCCATCAAATTAAAGAAAAGCCAAAGCACCAACCAAAGAACTGAAAAAATAAACAGCAAGAATGCAGAAGGGAAAAAAACGCCGGTGTATGATGCAATCAGTGAAACTAGGCGACCCCATGGAAAATTCCGAACAAGATGAGGGATGATCATACTGTATAGGAACCTTCAAGAAAAAAAGAGGGGAATCATGTTGGACGCTCCCCGAGTTGAGATTGCATTACTCTGCTGCTGTTTTTACAGAAAGATACCCTGTGCAAGAGGCAACCCATCTCGCCGCCTCAGCAGCACATGACATATTTCAGAGCATTGGATAGCTTTATCAGAAGTCAACTGACCATGACCATCCACCATTTGCGAGATTTTCGGCCGTATGTTCAAGTATTTTATCTCGGCGCTTGGAGCAATATGAGGTTTTGTCCATGATATCCACCTTGAGCTTAGGTTCTGATAACTCATTCACGTTCTTCTCAAACATCTCTGACAAAGCCTCTACTGCCATTTCTAAATCCTTTTGATTGTCTTCAAACATTTCAGTCATGTTATTGCGAGCAAGGTAGAAAGCGAAAGCATACGTCCACTTTAGCGTCTGTCGGCATTCTTGCAGGGCGTGTGAAGCAGCGTTGAGATATTGCACTTCAATCCAAGACATTCCTGATGCAGATTGCAGCTGCACCATTTTCTTTTCAGTCTTGATGAATATATCCTTATCGAGTTTGGCTGATTGCTCATGGTTTGCGTAACGGTTGTAATAATGTAGGTATCGTTCCAGAGACACCCGGGATTTGGTTTGCGCATCACGGGCATCAGAACCACTCTTTTCCTCAAATCTGTTGCAATTGTACCAACTTGTACCATGTTCTGACCAGAGACCCATACACATCCAGCAAAATTCGTGTTTGCACTTTCTACACGTCATGTGGTTACAACCTCCATTCTTTTCAATCGTTGAGTTGCACTTTGGACATTCTTTTGTGTGTGCGGAAATCCAATTTGCTGTTTCTGAATCGTCAGCGCATTTCTTGAGCCATCTCTTCACCAGTTCACAGGGAGCTGGTTGATGATCTGCCAATATGCACCCAAAACAAAATTTGTAGTCACAGCCACAGGTGACAGTTGGTACCACTCTGATCAGGTCCTTTTTCTTAATACCACACTCTATGGCATTTGGGCAGTCCGGAGCTGGACACCATTTCAAATGTTCCTTGTCCTCAACATAGGTTCGAGTAAGCAATTCGTGGTATCGTTGTTGTAAATCAGCGGCGACTAAGAGGTCCAAAGATTTCGCATCGATTATTCTGTTGCAGCCATCAGCAGGGCATTGGATTCGAGCTGCTTCTCCTTCCTCCTTGATCTTCTGGACCAGGTATTGATTGTAACAGCTAGCGCAGAAACGGTGACCACATTTCATAGCAAATGACTTTAGTCCAGGCTCGTCCTCGCAGCATATGTCACACATGAAATCGGGCACAACTTCGAGTTTCGGTGGGCCAGTTGTACTTGGACCCAAACCCGCAGCCTCGAGCACTTTCTTTGGTCGATCCATATAATCCTCGATTAAACGTTCCTTGTTCCATCGAAAGTGTCGTAGTAGTATCGCGGCGTCCTCTTTCCGGATGTCCAAGATCATATTGACTTCATCGATGAGATCATCTTGTTGGCGTTGAATATCCTCGGGCTTGTAGACCTTGAAGTTGATTTCGAAGGATGTCTTCTTCTTCTTGGTATCTTCCTTGTGCGAGAAATCCAGTTCGGGATCGGATTCATCAATGCCAAATTCTGTTGAACCCACAACCTTGTCAGTATGAGGGACTTCATGGCACAAGTCAGCATAATCCACAACGTACCGGCTACCGATTCATCATCATTGTCACTCTGATCGTCGAGCATGTCATCATCGCTGGACAGGCCAGACATGAAATCGTCTTCTGAGTCCATCGGTGTTGCGGTTGTCAGTGGCGTGGGAGGTCCTTCCTTCGGGCCCGTAGAGTCGATCCTCTTGCTCGATCTCTTGGATGTATGTGCTGAAGATTCAGCAGTCTCCGCCGCCTTGCGTTTCTTAGATTGAGGAGAAATGTTGTCGGCTTGTAAGGGTGCTCGAACTCGTCAGAAAGGACGAGATTCCAGGCACATCAGGCAGTTGTCCGACTCAGGAGTTGGCGAGGCAAGGGAAATGACAGTGTCTTGATGAAGATGAAGGTACTGGTGGGAAAGTATTGCGGAGAAGGTGGATAGTCAGGAGTGGTAGTGGGAGGAAGCAGTGCAACTTTCTGTTGGAAGCTGTATCAGGTGTTGTAGTGGGAGTGGGAGAGAGACAGCGAGGAGGGAATGTGTGATGGACGGGGTGTCTGCGAGACAAGCCAGGTCTTGGGGTGGAGTCAGCTTCTCTAATCAGAGCCGATAACGGGCACGTGATGTGGTTTCAGTAAATTGAGAGGCTGCCGCGGGTGTACTCATAGCTGGACACGCTGGGCTAGATTGAGCATACCCATAGTGGCAGTACTGGGCAGGCAGGGTTCAACGGGTACCTACCTGAGTACTCCCAGTGAATTCTCGTACATCGAAGGCTAGGCCTAAGTTGTGGTGGTGAATTACTAATATGGTTGGTTGGTTGATTGAATTCATGAACTATTGAATACGAGTAATGAACAGGTATGGCTGAGCCAAAGTTGCAGAGCAGCTGAGGCTATTGTACTCGCATGCCTATAGGTACTGCGTCAGATGGAAGCACCAGGTTACTCGTAGGTACTTGCACCTATAAGCATTGATAGGTATGTGGGTAGGTTTGTACTAATACTTTGTATATTATATGTTGTCACTTTTATGAGACAGTTCACTTGGATTTGGAATACTGAGTATAGATAGATAGATAGATAGATATATAAAAGAGCGTACGTATAACAATCCCACTGGCTTGTTGTTCGTGGAAGCAACATGTGCTCTGGGTCTAAAGATATACTGTTTATACTTGGTCACCCTCGCCACGCAAAACACCCCATATACATAGATATAGAATGATACCTACAATTATATAGAGTGTTATATAATGTTACCTATAGAATGAGTAACCGAGTCTTACCTGTGCTTCTGTTTTTCCTCTCTATAAAAACACTTCAAGTAGAAGTCAAGTACAAAGGCAAAGTAACAAACTAGTAACATGGCATGTTGACTAAGTAAGTGTCGCCATACTGTGATTGGCCATAGCCGAGCCATGAAGGTCGGTCGTCCCTTGGTCGAATCTCACTCTACCACCGAGACCGGGAACGTCAATCAAAATTTATACTGCATGGATAGGGATACTCGTATGGTAGTAGCTAGTCTCGTCCCAAAAATACAATACCAGAAGAAACCCCAAAGCAGCGTTTCAACCTTCCTCAGATAAAAATACCTACCCTTACCAGTACAGACCTTACCCTAATTGTTCCCAGCCCGCGCTAGCAGCCAACAGCCGCTGCACTGGCAACCCTGCCCTGTTCACTACCCCCCTAATGATACCGTACCGGTACCGTGGACTTTTCGGATGTGAATGCAGGCCTGCTCGCCCGCTCGCCTGCTCGGTTCACCGAATATTTAGCGACTCCCAGTTGAGTGGTGCCTCACTGCCTTTGGCAGGAACTTGGCCGATCTCCCCAACTTCCTGCGACAAGCAGCATACGGAAACATTTCAACCATTGAACCATCGCCGACGGGGTGACCTCAATGTGTTTTCTCCCACGACGCAGCATCTCCTCTCGCGACTAGCATCACGAGGTGTCGGCTGCGGAAATCCTTCGCAAACCTCACCGGACGGCAAGAGACGACACCGATCCAGAAAACGGGGCCACACTGAGACTCGTCCTCCGCCAGCTAGCCAAACCGTGTGCGATTCGGACCGCGACGACAGTGGCAGGAGCAACGAGGAGAAACGAGGAAGCAAGATCTAGACCTGCTTGGACTGGAAAGCAAAAGAGAACGAGGGGGTTTGCCCCGCGGATTCGTGGAGTCGGTAACATCGAATACTCACAGTATTGCACACTGGTCCAACACTGCCTGCCCTTCACACCATCGTTGATCTTTGTCACATCGTCGAAGCATCATGGCAGACTACCAGCAGGGTCGTTCCAACGGCGCTCGTCCGAACGAATACCCTTCCGGCAGCAACTCTCGAGATGCCGCCTTCTCAAATATATTCGGCTCTGCGCCGTCTGGCCGCTCTCAAACGATGAACTCATCCGTCGTTCCGCCAATGATGAATGGACGTACACAGACGATGGGCTCACAAGAATATGGCGGCATGCCACGGCAGCCTCCTCTTCGGCCTCATCCACAGGGCGGTTATCAAACAGCTCCTCCAGGTGGGATGCAACATAATGGAGGAAGTATGTCTATGTCGAATGGCTATCCACCAAGACCACAACAGCCTGGCCAGGTTCCATCCCAACCTCAACCCCAGTATTTACCACAGCAGATTCGCCCGGATCGTAGACCTTACCCTTCTCCGCAACGACTTGATCCCCGTGGGCCCCCTCCTCTACAACAACCGTATCCCCCACGAGCCCCTCTACAGCAGCACCGATATCAGGCTGGGCCAGCCCTGAACTCTGACCCCTATCGGTCTCAATCTTTGGCTAGTATGAACCGACCACAGATGTACCAACCGCCACCTCCAAATACTTTTCATCAAGCTCCCGCAAATGCTTTCAGACAAGCACCATATCATGGGCAGGCTTCGAGGACCACGGCACAAGGGCGAGTAGTACCAGAGAGACAGGATGAGCGGGCAATGTCTTTGACAAGCTACCCACAGGATCGTGATCAGCATCAGACCATGAGTGGCCGGGTTATACCTAATAGGAGATCCGGTGGACAACAAGAGGCTCAAGGATATCCAATTCCAGGACCCAGGAGTCCTGCTACGCAAACACGTACAGCCAGTGTGACGTCTTCGACCACAGTAGGAGATATGAGCCGCTCGATGTCTATGGCTTCAACAATTACACCATCGGAACGAACTGAGTCGCTAGCGCATCGCACTTCTATAGCCAAGTCTGTTAGTAGTGGTACGGGTGCCAGGCAGAAATCCCCCTTGGTTTATCCTGCACTCTTGTCGAGGGTGGCAGAATGTTTTAGGGAAAAGGTCACTGTAGGAGATCGAACCAAGAACGATCTGACATACAAAAACGCATTTAGTGGTGCCGATGCTGTTGATGTTATTTCTTACATTATCAAGACTACCGACCGAAACCTTGCGCTTTTGTTGGGGAGAGCATTGGATGCCCAAAAGTTCTTCCATGACGTTACATACGATCACCGCCTGCGTGATTCGGCCGCCGAGATGTACCAATTCCGAGAGACGATGATGGACGAACCGCATGAGGCCCCGGAAGTGAACGGAGTTTTTGTGCTTCTAACAGAATGTTATTCGCCCACGTGTACAAGAGACCAACTTTGCTACTCTATTGCATGCCCACGAAGACTTGAGCAACAGTCGAGGCTGAACTTGAAGCCACAACCTGGTCTTAGACGTGAGAAGTCGGAAGCAAGTTTACATGATGTGGACGAGCCTGATGAACAGAAACTCTGGATCAATACGGTCTCACAAGAAATTGCTGATAGTATTGATGAGCGGGAAAAGAAGCGCCAGGAAGTCATTTCCGAAATAATGTACACGGAGAGAGATTTCGTGAAGGATCTGGAATACCTACGGGACTTCTGGATCCTTCCATTGAGGTCGACAAATGCTGCTGCCCCGTCCCCTATCCCAGAATCACGGAAGAAGAAGACAGTCGAAACGATATTCTCCAATATTATAGATCAGCCAAGCATTCACGGGGTGAGCTCAAAGTTTGCTGAAGCCCTCACGGAGCGACAGAAGAAGCACCCAGTTGTCAAATCTGTTGGTGATATCTTCCTGGAATACGTACCACAATTTGAACCCTTCATTGTTTACGGATCAAAACAGTTGGCAGGGAAATTTGAGTTCGAGAACGAGCGGTCACTCAATCCGTTTTTTGCGAAATTTGTTGACGAGACCGAACGAAGAAAGGAATCGCGAAAACTGGAGCTTAATGGTTATCTCACAAAACCTACCACCCGTCTTGCTCGATATCCACTTTTGCTTGAGAACGTCCTCAAGTACACGGAACCCGGGAATCCAGATAAAGATGACATTCCTGTTGCGATGAAAATGATCAAAGACCTTCTATCGCGAGTAAATGCGGAGTCCGGTAAAGCAGAGAATCGCTTCAATCTTAAACGACTACATGAACAACTCCGATTCAGACCTAATGAACGTGTTGACCTAAAACTTACAGACGAAAAACGCGAATTAATTTACAAAGGCACACTCAAGAAGTCGCCAACAGACCCTTCAGACATACAAGCATATCTTTTTGATCATGCGATGCTTCTAGTCAGAGTAAAAACAGTTGGAAAGAAAGAAGAGGTTAAGGTATATCGTCGACCAATCCCATTGGAGTTACTCTCGATCAAAGAGATGGACGAAATGATGCCAAAGGGTGGAGTCGTTAAGCGGCCTTCATCTAGCTTGATCCCTGGTGCAAAGATCACCACGAGTGACAGTGCCAAAAAGGAAGGGTTCCCAATAACGTTTCGCCATATTGGTAAAGGTGGTTACGAAATAACCCTCTATGCAGGCACGGCTGGATCTCGCAATAAGTGGATGGAATTCATTGGTGATCAACAGACCATACTGCGAAAACGTGGTGACTTCTATAACCGATCGATCCTGTCAAGTTCTTTCTTCTCCGCTAACAACAGAGTCAATTGCGTGGCTCCATTTGGTACGTTATACTCACTCCAACTAAAAATAACATGCTAATTATTTGCAGATGGTGGCCGTAAATTGATATATGGAACTGACTCTGGAATCTTTGTGTCTGATCGTAGAGCAAAAGACCAAGCCGCCAAACCTATACGAGTCCTCGAAGCTACTTCAGTAACCCAAATTGACGTTCTGGAAGAATATCAATTGCTTTTGGTCTTGTCACAGAAATCGTTGTTGTCATACCCGTTGTCTGCCCTCAATCCTAGCGAACCGGCGCTTACAAAGAGACCAAAGAAAATTCAAAGCCATTGCAATTTCTTCAGAACTGGAATCTGCCTCGGTCGCCACCTGGTATGCTGTGTCAAGTCCTCGGCTCTTTCAACAACGATCAAAGTATTCGAACCCAACGATGCGATGTCCAAAGGAAAGAAGCAAAAGGGATTCAAGATGTTCAACAGTGGCCAGGATGAGCTAAAGGCTTTCAAAGAATTTTACATTCCAACAGAGTCCTCGTCAATTCACTTCCTCAAATCGAAACTTTGTGTTGCTTGCGCCAGAGGATTTGAAGTCGTGTCTTTGGAGACTTTGGAAACACAGTCCCTGCTCGACCAAGCCGATACTTCGCTCGACTTTGTTGCCCGGAAAGAAAATGTCAGACCGATTCATATTGAGCGACTTAATGGGGAATTCCTTCTCAATTACTCGGAATTTTCCTTCTTTGTCAATCGAAATGGTTGGCGTGCGAGACCGGATTGGAGGATTGATTGGGAGGGGCAACCCCAGAGTTTTGCCTTGTCGTATCCATACATATTGGCATTTGAAGCGAATTTCATTGAAATCCGGAACATTGACACAAATGCCGTTCACATTGTGCCACACAAGAATATCCGTATGCTCCATACCAGCACTCGAGAGGTAAGTACTACGTGACACGATTGCTGCAATACACTAACATTGTTCAGATCATATATGCGTATGAAGATGAACGTGGTGAAGATGTCGTGGCTGCGATTGATTTTTGGCTACAAGAACGGCGGCCAGAATCTCAGCAAGTTCAAGCAGTTCCACAACTGGAGAATCATCCACACAACCATCAGCAGCACCCACAAACATCGTCGCGGCACTAGCGATAACTGTACACAATCAGCTGTGGTGTTGCTTTTATATCACTACAGGATCAGGCATGGCACATATTCCAGGATGGTTTCCTTCTTCGCTTTCTGGTGTTTCTCTTCTTCGGGCGCTGTGTGCTGGACACGCGCTCTATTTGTGCATGATGCAAACATGCCTACGAATCGTGCGACAAACTAATAATGGAATGGACCTCGTTTCTCTCATGAGAATGATTGGAGTGAAATGACACCACCACCTTGACCCTTTGATGGATCTGTTTGAATTGATAATTGTGATTGTGATTGCCAGCGGCGGGGCAATGCCCCTTTTGGAGCTTTTTAGTGGCACTCTCAGCGACCGGCGTATCGAAGGTTCTTTCTTCTTTCCCTTATTCTATTTCTCGGGTTGATCGGGCAACACAATCCTCTGTACATTGCCTGTGTATTACGAATAGATCGTTGTATCTCGAGTTCTGTGCACGGTGACTTGTAATGATGATTATATCGTGACTTATTTCATTGCCTTGCAAAGAACAGCTCTGCTTTTACGGGTTCCTAGATATGAAGGGATCGCAATCGAAATGTTGCTTCTCTACTCTGCGTGTATTTCTCTCGTGTTGGCCGGATAGTTGTCTCTGTAGTATCATCAAAGCAGACGATAAATTTATGATAATTCGAGATATCTTTTTTGTACATTTTTTATATCATGAGTTGCAGATTTAAATGATATTCTCAACACAGATCTAATCCCATCACACTACACAGCTTCCAATTCCACCTCGCAGCCGCTAGCAAATCATCTACATTCAACACGCCTACCTCGTTCTCCTCCAAGATCTTCCACACTTTAGTACGGAACGATACAGGCCAAGCTGGGAGGTCCCAGTATCGAGATACTAAGCCTCTTTCTTTGGCAGTTTTGACCTGTGACTTGATGGTTTCCAGTTGCGAGGAGGTGATTCTATTGAACCATGTTCTGCCTATAGCGGCGGAGAGGGAGCTGCTTGCGTAATAGGAGTTTTGTGGTGTATATTCCGGGTTGGATGAGAGGGTTGTGAGGGGTGCGTCGAAGAATATATCCCGATGTGGATTGGTGGTGTCCGAGATGATGGAAGAGAAGAGTGTGTTTCCAGTCCCAACGATGGTAAGAGGTCCGAGAATGAGGACAGTGTCGTTGTAGTGTGTCAACCAGCCTTTCTCACGGAAAGGCTGGAGTTGAGAAGAAACGACGGGGAATATTGCTTCACCGTCGGTCTTGAAGTCTAGTAGAAGGACAAGTGTCGTATTGGGACTTGTATCAAAGATTCCTTGAGGTGTGGTGGAGTTTGTGATTGGGGTTGGGGTGTTTTGGTTGGATAGTATGGAGAAGAGAGGGTCGAGGTAAAGGCTTTTCAGTGTTCGTCCACTGCGGAGCTGTTTGGATGAGTGTCCGACTAGGAGATCGGAGCTGGAGGTGAGAAAGATGTCTGCTTCTACACTGGAACATCCCGCTGATATGGCATCGAAGAGAGGGACCTTGCGCCAATAATCGTTGTGTGAATGGCACTTGATTGGTTGGATGTCTCGAGTGAAATCCTCCGTCCAGGAGGGGAGCGGAGGAGTGGTTGCGGAAGGTTCAACCCATGATGAAATTACTTTTTGAACGCCATTGGAAGGGGTTGGTGGTGGAGAAAGACGCCGAATCAAAGCAAGTAGTATAGCGTACCAAATTCTATGTGTTGTAATCAGTGGGTGAGGAATGATGAGGTGAAATTGGAAGGACAAACCCAAATCCGACGACAGTTATCGTGATGAGCACTATCGAAACGATGGCAAGCCTCCTCAAATGAATCTTGCGGTTTTTACTTATCCTTCCCCACCATAAGCATCCTCGATGACGACTGGAATATGTTGTTGATGTGGGCAAATTTCGACTGGAATTCCTGTTGTTACATTCTGCGCTTTCGTCTTTATCTGGAAGGAGCGATGGCTTCCTCGCACCCCTTTCGAATACTGATTTGAACATAGGGGGTATGATGTAAGGAAAACTGAGTCTAAACAAAGTAACGAGAGTATGGAATCAAAAAGGAAGAACGTTAAGTATGTGATTTTCACTTAGCCTTTCCCTTCACAAACATTCACGGCAAGTTGGATGAAGTCATGCTGATTCTTTGGATTCACCAGGATAGGAACTAGACTAGGTACACTACTTCATTGGTAGATCCCACCAAAATAGAGTCGTTTTTAGTTCAAGCATCTCTCAAAGGGGATTTGGACAAGGTGACCATAGATCCGAAACATGTTGGCCAGCGCTATGGGTCTGCAGGATCATGTGTAGGAAGGCTCAGAATCACTCAGGGGCGTGGAAGATACGAAGGGTGGGTTAGGAAGGATTTTGGCTGCCTCAGATGGACGTACTGTTGTTAGTGATTGGATATGGTGATACAAGGACTGGATGAGATAAGAGTGTTCGCAGCTTATTTCGACATGTACGTACTGCCAGATTTGTTTTTAAACGAGATCTGCGGCCAAGCACTGCCATGATCTGCAAGGATCCAAATCCTTCGCGCGCACAATTTCGTAAGCTCAGCCCTGCAGTTGGACTGTTGTTGGACTGTTCAGAGCCAAGGCATAAGACTGTGCCGCCATGAGTAATGGACTCCCCACATGTTCTTCTTGAACATTCCCATGATGTGGAGATTCGTGACTTTTGAGTGAGAACTCGCCGTAAAACCTATTTCTCACCGTGCTGTATTGTTATGGGAAAATGCCCAGAGGGTAATCTGAGATACAAATGAAGATAAAGACGAGAAAACCTTCATGTTGGTTGCGACACATGTTATGGCAAAATGAGAAACTGTTGTTAGTGAGGTTTGGTTACATCGACGGGAACTCCAACATCAAGACGTACGTACACGCTCACTTTTTTGTGGAATATCTGTGCCTCATTACGAAACTCTTCTTTATTCAGAGAGGAAACTACGCATATTCATGACACTCAACCCCACCAAATTATTGTGACGGCTCAGATTGAGAGAATTCACCAAATGTGTGCGAATATGGTGTTTTTGTTATGAGGTCTAAACCCCAGAAACCTTTAGGGGTATTCTTATATCTGTCGTTGCCCAGCCAATTGAATATTGCAACAAGCTTGCTGATATAATGATATTCTAATTTAATTGGGTTTCTGGCTAGAAGCTAAACAAGAAACGAGTATCAAGACCATGAGCCATGATGGGCCACAGGTAATAAGTTTTTGATATTACAAAGAGTCTGTTTTTTTGGATTAGTCATAATACATGCCTTGTATAAAACATATGTGTAAAGGCTTGTATGTAAACTTCTTGCTACTTTTGTGAATGTTTTCCTTTATTTACTATCATTTTTCAATACCAGTAGTGATAATAGTGGAGGAACAGTTCTCACTCTTATAAAACCATTCAGTTAGCTAAACCACGTTTCTAAGCAGTTAAGCCTTAATTTACCTAGTTATCGTATCCACTTCTATTCAATTTAACTGCACATTGATTTTAGACATACTAATTCTAGAAGGGATACTACTAGCAACGTTCGGCTACTGGAATTCCATTCGATTCCAGAACCTTCATCTGGAATTATTCCATTCTAGAGACATATATTCCATGGAATATATGGAATTACCATTTAGAACGTCACATGACCCAGAAAAATCTGTCTCAGGTCCGGTAGGTTAGCAATTACGAGCGCCTTTATATAAGGAGTAGGGGATTTCCTAGGAGTACTAACAACATATGTAGGTGTAGAGTGCCTAGTCCTGCACGTCACATGAAGGTCACCTATTCACTAGACCTTCTTGAATACGGTTATTCACTCAAATCTCTATAAATATTCACTATAAATGGAATTCCATAGAAGTCCTAGAATTACAGAGACTAATCATTGGAATGGAACAGTCCCATTATAGTGGTGCTCTGGAAGGATTCCAGGTGGAATGGAATGGAATAATTCCATGGAATATGGTTCCATGTGCCGAACGTTGGATACTAGTTTACATCATAAAAGAGAAAGGAAGTAGGTAAAATCACTATATAAAATCCGTTAAGTAGTCAAGTAAAAGATCCTGCCACAAGGGGAAAGGAATTCCCTACTAATCCAGAGCACAACCACTACTAAAATCCGTTAATTTTGACCTGTAGAACTACGTGATTGATTTTTCTAAAATCCTCGAAGAACTCTTTTAATTATATTTCTATTATTCCAGAAGGATTAGGATAAGATTAGCATAGAAAGTATAAGGGGTCAAAGTAACAGCCACGAATGCTTACTTCCACTTCCACTACTCTAATTGTCTTATTTTGAGTACTAGCCAAGTAGTAGAGGATACCTATTAGTGTAGTGCAATTTAGTCCCGCCACGGGCCGGGGCCTACTCAACGTTCGGCAAATGGAACCATATTCCATGGAATTCCAGGTGGAATATTCCATATGGAATACTTCCAGAGCACCTATAAAATGGAATGGAATCCTTCCATTGACTAGGCTCTGGAATTCCAGGGGTTCCATCGAATTCCAGAGGTTTTTCTAACCAATCAAAATGTAGGACTAAGGAGTAGTTTTAAAGTAAATAGGAGGAATATTAGTTATTACCTTTTACCTAACACGCTGTAGACAAAATAAGCTGTAGCTTATTTAGTAGACCGCTTATGTTGTCCACCTACTTAACATATTTTAAAAAGGGCACTATAATATAGGTAGTCTAAAGCTATATAGGAGCTTTCTATTGGTTAACGGGACCGGAGGGACTTTTTTCCGAGTCATGTGATATTCCACCTGGAAATTCCATAAATTCCATGGAATATATACCTCTGGAATGGAGTACTTCCAGCCAAATCCTAAAAGGAATGGAATTATTCCAGCAGGGGGGTCTGGAATGGAAAGGAATTCCAGATGCCGAACGTTGGGCCTACTTACTGAGTATCTTTCATGTAATCGTGCAATTGGAGCAAGAGATTATGTAGCCAAGATTATTAAATTGTGTCGGGAGTACCTAACAAAAATCAATACGGAAGGCGTTTGATTCCTTCAAAGTAAGAGACCTGATTGTTAATCTGAACACAATTCAAAGAATGACAATACCAAAGTCTGACACAAGTAACTCAATTGTCCTAATATACCTCGGTTACGGGAAAGGAGAAGTGTTAATTATCCCAATTGACTCGTACAACCAATCCAGCAGTGCGAAGCTTTTAGGATAACAGGAGAATGACTACTGGGGGTGTCCAGAGTAATGACTGAGTCTCTTATTCCAATTCTAGGGGTTCTTTGAAGAAAGGGACAAAACCTTCCGTTTACACCAACAAGTATTGAGTAGTTTTTGGGCGCCTTAAAGGGCTATTGAAGGTAAGGGGCGTCAAAGAAGACACCAACTTACCAAGTACTTAATATTGAGCATACCCACACGTGGAGAGAACTGCTACTAGGGTATTGCTAAGTGGAGTGGTGAGTCCAGTCCTGTTCTCCTTAAATAACCCGCCTACTCATAACTCACTCTATTATACTCATCGCTAGCCCTTTCTTCCAGAGATAGAAGCACGAGGAAAGTAAAAGATTGAACATAACTCGCATATCAAAATGAGGTACTCATGGCAATATATGGCAAACCATGCCTATATATGGAAAGTCGTGATTTAATTGAGTATCAGACTTTTGATTCACCGGAGCTACTATTACAGTTTTCAATGGTTCTAGGTTTGCTAGAGACAGGCTGGGACATAACCCAACGCTCATGTTCTTTCCGTCAAGCAAGCATTCCATCTCAACCCAAGACTTTTTCAGCGGCGGTGACTATTTAGTCATGTAAGCTTTGGTCTTCATTCAATCTCAGAAGAAACTTACCATTGAATCCCGTGTTGTCAGGCTCGACATGCGCCCCGGTGACCTTTCCGTCCTCAACTTCCAAAACGTAGCGTTTGCTTCGTTCGCCCCCAAAAATGGCGCTACCATCAAAAGCAAGATCAAGTGCTTTTGTGTATTTGACCGTTGGGTCTCCTAGGAAGCGGATCTACAAGTTGTCTTGGTAAGCATAGCGCAATTACGAGTCATCGTCTAGGGAACTGAGAAACTAACACCGGAGCTTCCAGATGGATCAATTGACTTGGCCCATGCCTTTGTGACGAATGGATCATTGACAGCAATGACGAAGACGTTCTTGAAATCTTTGAGAGCCTTGTGGTTGATATAGCCGGGGATCATAGACTCGCTGCAAGCAGGACCTGATTCCAAAATTAGAGCGAACTCCTCGCATAAAGAGGCCCGAGGAGTTTATTCCGACTCACTGAATGCGGCAGGGACTCCAAGAATGAGAGATTTGCCCGTTTTGACCTCGTTGCTCAAGTCGATCTTGTTTCCCGGTGAAGATTCAACCAAACCTTCCACTTTTGGGAGGGCATCACCAACTTTGATGAAAGCACGCGCAGAGCTGTGGAAGCTTCTTGAGGGACGAGTCGCAGTCAGTGCTACTCTTCGAAAGGCCGTTGCTGATGCCATTTTGGTAGGTATTGTAATCGTTGGCCTTCTATTAGGCGCTCGTATCAATATTGTGCAAGAGCTTGGCTGGGTGACGTCGGAGAGGGATCGGGATCGGGCGCGTAACCTCGGATACGGATGTCTATCGGCAGGGTTCTGTATCCATCTTGTGCCTTTTTGATTGGTTTAAGTTGGGATATGTTTACCTAATCAACCTTTTACTCACTAGGCGAGGCGAGCTCGCTAGGTAGACCACCCCTGAAAGCCTTCCTCATTTTCACAACGAGACAGGTACCAGTACTTCGTGATCTCACTTTTGCCGTCACCAAGCATTCGTTCCGGTGCCAAACTGGCGCATGAAGTTGACTACCTTATGTAGTAAACCCGAGCCCGCGAAGAAGGGACGATGCCGATGTCCTTCCCGCGATGCATAAGTTTACGGTTAAAAATCACGTCCTATTGGGGCGCATCTACCTACTGTAGGTATGCTTCAAGTCCATTTGCGGGGCCGAGTCATCCCCACACCACATCAGGTCAGAACAAACAATTTTCCGGCGCTACCATCACTTTTGCGGGGAAGTCCCCTTGGTTCTCGCGAGAGGCAGAGATGGAAGCGTGGCGTGGGCGTGGGCGTGGATGGAAGAATTGCGGGGTCCCCATTCCATTTCCAACCCCTGTTATCCCCGCGTAACTGGGTGAACTGGAGCTGGTCAAGTGCAATGATGCACTTGATGAGAGTCCGTACCAGTAAATCGGTATATAAAGCTCAGAGCATCCTTCGTAGGTGAGATATCGGTATCTTCTTTCTTTGGTTTTGTCCACTTTTTCAGCCAACTTCCTCATCATGCAACTCAGTGTTCGAGCCATTGCTCTGCTTTTGGGAGTAACCATTGCTGCACCGGCGTCGTATAATACGACAACTCCTTTCTCGACCTTCTCTCAAGTCACCATCTTTACTCCTGATGAAAACTACACAGATCCTCGAGTTCTCTATCCCCGCACTGTCGAACTAGACAACGGCGTTCTTCTTGCAACATGGGTAATGTTATTGCCTGGTTCGCTATTGAACTGCGCTAAGGTTTTGGAAGGAAAATTACTCTCCCGAACCACCTTTAGTTTACTTTCCTATTTACAGAAGTGCTGATGGTGGAGCATCATGGGAAGAGATTTCACGGATTCAAGACACGGTCAACAACTATGGACTTCGTTACCAGCCAATGCTGTATCGTCTCCCTATTGCTATCGGAAAATACAAAGCGGGGACCATTCTTTGTGCGGGAAACTCAATCCCCACGGACTGTATGTAGCTCTTCCCTGTTCTCCTCTCTAACACTAGTCCCATTTTCATTACCCTGAAGGAGGTGTTCCTCGCAATTCAACTAGCGGAGTATGGCTGATATGATGCAGTGAGTGTTACCAAAATCGATGTTTACGCAAGTGAAGATGACGGATATAACTGGGACTTTGTGTCCCATGTCGCGGTTGGAGGAAGGGCGGTCCCAGATAATGGAGTCCCGGCTATCTGGGAACCCTTTCTACTCGCTTACGAAGGAAGTATAGTCCTTTATTATTCCGATCAACGCGATACAGAGCGTTATGGCCAGAAGTTAGTCCATACAGTCTCTGAGGATCTCCTCACTTGGGGGCCCGATGTCGAGGACGTTACATATCCGGTTTATACTGCACGACCAGGCATGACCACAATTATTCAGCTGCCAAATAAACAGTACATGATGACTTATGAGTACGGAGGTGGACCAACTCAATCCTCCTCGTACCAGTTTCCAGTATACTATCGCATCAACGATAGTCCTCTCGCGTTTCTGGATTCAATCGGTTTTCCCATCATTTCAAAGGATGGCATCCAACCGAAAGGCTCGCCAACAATTACGTTTTCACCAACAGGTGGAGAAAACGGGACGATTATAGTTAGCTCTGGCAGCAATACCCAAGTTTTCATAAATCGTGCTTTGGGAGATAGCAATGCATGGGAGACAGTGGAGACTCCTGAAAAGGCAGCATATACCCGACATGTAAGAGTGCTTGAGAGTGATCCCACCCATCTTTTGATCATGGGGGCCGGTGTTTTGCCTCCAAGTACCACAAATAACGTTACAGTTTCTGTGATGGAGATACCACAGTGAGTAGAGAATGTGATGGAATCGGTGGGTATGCTAGTTGGACTTTAAAGATATAATAAATTTCCACAAAACGAAGCATCAGACAGCAAATGATAATGGCGATTTCTCGAGTAGTTTTTCAAATATATATATCTCAATAATGATCGTAGCTTGCACAGAGTGAGAATGAACCATTTTTATTAAGCGAGATCGCTCGAAGTGTCAAAAGCACGAAATATCCGCCGAAAAAACCGCCCAGGAAAACTCATTCAGGGAAAATTATAGGAAGAAACAAATCTTTTCAAGGTTGGACCTCTTTTTGACAACTCGCAAAGTACCTGTAGGTGTTCTGGTCGTTGCTCTAGGTACACCTCTCATTCCATCACTACCATAAGATTGCTATATCATTATTCTAAGTGCCTAGGAGGACAATTTACCAAGATCATTCCAACTTTCTGGATTAATGAAATCCTGTTAATTCAAATATTCTAAGTTCATTAAATCAATGAACCCAAATATCTACCTAGGTAGGTTAATGAGCCAAAATACAACCAAGAAAGTTGGAACAACGAATAGATCTACTGCCTTGAAATGTACGGCAAGTCAAGCTTCCTCAAACACACGAGGCAATTATTGAAAAAGGTTTATAGTAACCTCTAGGCAATTTAAAATAACTGATATATACAATACAGTATATATAATTCGCCTACGTAAACAACTACCAGTAGAGAAAGCTTATAAACAACAGAGTTTCCAACAGCGAGGCAAGCACGTGGCAGCTATAGATAGAGTTAAATGTGAGACTTTGACTCAGATATCAGTTTCGGGACCGTTGGCCAGATCTTTTGACAAAATCGGGAGCTGTGCCGTTTCCTTTCCAAATTCGATTTTCTGAGGCCAGAATCGCGGGGTTGTGCCACTTGTGCGGGGATTTTTGAATAGCCTCAATGATTCAAGCGGCACGACTTCCTCATTCATCACAGAAATGAATGAAATCTGCGTCAATCAGCCTCGGCAATCGCAGTAAGCATTGCCTTCCCAAAACGAACCCCCTTGCTGGTGACACCAAATGGTCCAGCGCCCTCGTGTATCGCATCAGAAAAAAAATAAAGCATGTGAAAGCCTGTAAAATCAGCGTGTTCCCCGAGTCACCACACGATCACTCCACAACCTTCCAACCTTCTCACCAACCCACCACGAATACCCTCTCTATTATTTTTCCGCCTCACCATAATGACAGAAACCGCAATCATTCCCGCCGTCGCAATGTCGAGCAACACACGGGAAAAGAGCCGTCCTCTGCCTGCGGAACTCCTCTACATCCAATACTCGCACGCCCATGAGAAACAGTATCTCCCTTCGATCCGCGCCCTCATTTCCAAGGACTTGAGCGAGCCTTATAGTATTTATGTATATCGGTATTTCCTGTACCAATGGGGGGATCTCTGTTTTATGGTTCGTTTTCCCTCTTCAATCTCTGCAGGAAGCAGAATGGCGGCGGATGGCTCCCAAAATCTCGGGGAATGTTTGCATACGATCGTGATTCCCGAACTAACATGGAGAAATAGGCACTATCCCCCAACTCCTCGCCCGTATCTCCTAAGCTGATCGGTGTCGTCATTTCCAAACTCGAGCCTCATACCTCTCCCTCGCACAGCTCCCCCACCACGCTCCGGGGTTACATTGCCATGCTGGCGGTCTCCTCCTCGTATCGAAACCATGGTATCGCAACGACACTCGTACGAAAAGCCATAGATGCCATGGTGGAACGCGGGGCAGACGAGGTGGTGCTCGAGACGGAGGAGACCAACATTCCGGCCATGAAACTATATGAGCGGCTGGGGTTCTTGCGGAGTAAAAAGCTGCATCGGTATTATCTGAATGGGAATAGTGCGTACCGGTTGGTGTTACATTTGAAGAACGTGGGGGAGATGATGGAGGCAAAGGAGTTGCAGCAGGGTGGCGGGATGTTGTGATTCTGTTGAATGCTTATGGGAATGCATTGGGTGCACTAGGACGGCATTGATTGCTGGGGCATATGGGCATTTCGTGGCGTTACATTGTATACTTGGGTTCTTTGAATATACCCTACCAGATCATGAATGCTGGAGTTATAAATATCATGGCAAGTTTTCTTTCGAGGAAGTCCTCCAAGATTCGCCAAACACAAAATATTGGGAATGTTGTGTGATGGAGATCACAATAATGCTGGATATTGGGCCTTCCTCGTTCCAGGGTTCTTTTACTATTTACACAAGTTTCGAAAATTCTGCTGAATACGTCGGTAGATTGTTCTCGTCGTGAGCAGTAAAAGTGGCACCAAATAGTCTCACAATGTCCCCAGTCATTTTATCTTTCCTAGGATAATTAAAGTGGTTGTTCGAAAGATATCAAGTGAGTAAAATTCTCTCATTAACCTATACAATCAAAACAATGGAGTCGATTGGTGTATCGTTTTTTGTTCTTAAGGCAATGATTGTTTGCTCTGTATGGCTAGTAGACTACTAGTAGTTCCCCAGCACCCCTTACATAACCCTAAAATCCCAGCAATTGATTGCGCCATCTATTACATGCTAATGATCGGGCATCCGTATGCTCCAGCAAAAGTCAGAACCGTATGTAATCTTACAAAATGAGTACAGAGAAGCAATTATTCACAGTCCATGCGTTCCCAGTCATTACCAGGTTCCTTCTTGTAGAAGAAATTGTTGATCTTTCCGTTCTTCCCCTCTTTGGCTAGCTGTGTCTTGCTTTTCAAAAAATCCCGAGAATCGAATAGCGAGGCTTTGATATTGTACTCGTTGTTCGAATTGATTCCAAGGTAGGTATATGCATCTTTCAGGGGGATTGGTCAGCATGCCAGAAGTAAAAAGGTATCAGTTTACATACCACATTTGTAGTAGATTGGTTTTCCTTTCAACAGAACCAGGCCGAGATTCTTGAGCTTTTGGACAACTCGGTTCACGTCTTCCATGTCGGTGAAATCTTTCGTGTAGATGCACATAAGCCTCGACTTTTCTATATCACCATCAAATGGGGCGACTTTTGCAGCAATTCCGAGCTCGTTGTTGATTGTTGCCCTGGCTACTACTGACCAAACTTCATTGACTTCCACTTGGTCACAGAAGATCATCCACTATTATTTTTGTCAGCTTGATATGCTCTTCAAAATAAGATGCACCATGACAAGTGGTGGTGGACTACCTTGCCAGAAGTACAATGGAACTTAACAGCCGTATCAAGGATTTGCTTCACAATCTTGTCTTTTTCGACGTTGATGGCTTTCGTAATCGTACTCTTGGCTCTACCAAACATATCCTTTTCGATTTCATTTCTTACCACCATCAGCTTCTCCAATAATTGATTACCACGCACAACGAATCTGTTCAATTGGCTCTCATCGTCTGGAGGCCCTTCAACCACCAGGTCTTTACCATTCTCCTCTTTTATCCTCTTCTCAACCTTGCGATAGGGATTGGCGACGAAAATCCACGGAATTTCTTGGCTCGCAGGTGCTCTGGACGGCGGAAGGCGCTTCAAGAAATCCTCGACCGGCTCTCCAAGTTGACGGCCACAGGAAAGACCTTCATATGGATTGGAGAACTTTTCCTCTTTCTGACCCTTTCTGAGTTCCAAATTGGCATCAGCGATTTCCTCAAGACACTGGCCATGGGTTTCGGCCCATTCCCGAAAATCGCAATCATCAATCCGGTCTTCTAGCTCTTGCTTCGTCGCTTCATCACCTGACGAGGTCTTCAAGTTAGTCTAGGTCTTGGAATCGAATCTGTTGGGAGTCTGATTTTTACCGTAAAAGTCGGATTCGTCCGAGAGGTAGCCTGCGTCTGGGACTGATATCTTTATTCTGTTGTCTCGCTCTTTCTTAGCCATGATAAAGTGGCGCTGGTGGATAGAGCTCAAAGGACGATACAACAGGCCCAACTACTGGAAAGATTACCGACCACAGCCGACTATCAGGGGAATCGCCTTGCGCTGCCGAGAAATACAACGATTCGGTTTGTTGTGTGAAAGTGTGAAAGGATGCGCACTTGAGACATGGAACATGTGTGATCTTAATCCGAAAGGAAAAAGACAATGATGCAAGAAATGATGTAAGAGCGTTTGACGGCCTCGTGGGGAAGTCAAACGGTCTCAAACAAGCAAGTACTCGAGGTAGGTACTTGTGCCTTAGCGCACGGGCCTCGTTATCTCCCAACTTATTTGCTTCTCTCATTCTCTCAACCGACAACCGACTAGCAATCATTACAATGGCACCCAGCGACGATATTTATAAAGCGGATGACTACAGCGAAAACATCCAACGGCGGTGTTCCGAAATTTTGGATCTTCCGCCAAGTTGTATCGAGTTTGTGCCTCGAGAAAACTCTTCTACAACGACAGATCCCACCGATTCGGACAATTACTTTATTGTTGGTACCTATCATTTGCAGGCCTCTGCTTCTATAGAGCCAATTGAAGTGCCGACCGATGCAGACAATGACGATGACGAGGAGCCATTAACTCTTCCAAAGCCTCAAGAACGAAATGGTAGTCTGAACCTATTCAATCTCCGAGACAAAAAGCTGTAAGCGACATAGAATATTTCATTTCCTACAATCATTTTCTTGTTTACCTTTATCTATATCATTTTTCCCCCTACAATGTATTACAGCTTAGTGGCTAGCTCTCCTGACGACTTGAGTAGGACTCTCGTCGAAAGAATCCCCTACCCTGCTGGCATACTGGATTTTCATTTCATACCCAATCGCCAAATTTTTGCCGTTGCCTCAAGTACAGGATGCATTTCCTTTTACAGAACCACTTCATCCCCAGCGGGTGAAAACGACTTTGGGAAGACCATCAAACATATGACTACACATCAAGTTTTCCCTTCGGACATCCTCGTTCTCTCACTCACATGGGTACCTACCACAAAGGAATCACAAATTCCAATGCTGGTCACAACCATCAATACTGGCGGAGTCCATCTGATCAGATTCTCGAACTGGGACTATGAGGGGTATGAAATTTTGAATGATGAGATGCCCATTTGTCGACATGATGCAGAGGTGTGGATTGCTGCCGTCTGTCCAAGTTTGAATCATGTTTATACCGGGGGCGATGACATACAACTGAAAATGGTGGATGCAAACCTCAAAGCAATGAATGAAGATCCAGCGGTCGAAGCAGAGTTCACCAGCTCTGGAAATGTCAGAGGACATGATGCTGGAATTACTGCCATTCTTCCACTGCCGTTTCTTGAGAACAGGATGTTTCTGACGGGTAGTTACGATGATACTATCCGTCTGTACACTATCTCTCCCGGACGTCCGGCCAGATTACTCAATGATCTCAAACTTGGAGGTGGTGTATGGCGGCTGAAGTTCTTAGAGGAGCACTCTCTTGCTAAGGAGGCCAAAGGCGCTCTCAAGTGGAGAATTATTGCCTCTTGTATGCATGCTGGTGCCAAAATTTTGGAATTGGACTTTGATGGGGCTCAGAGTTGGAAGATTACAGAGGTGGGGTATGTTAAGGAGCATAAGAGCATGAATTATGCCAGTGATGTACAGCCTCTGATGACAAGTTGCGGCAATGATGGTCAATTTGACAGTGTAAAAGAAAGACTTGTCGTCAGCACAAGCTTCTACGATAAGTTGTTGGTTGTGTGGACTTATGATCCGCAGTTTAGTATTTAAACTTAGCCATAATACATATTAGCTGGATTATGGGAAACTGTGACCATGCATATTTTGAATTAACTCCTGCCTTTGTCTATGATTTTCGCTCCCTGAAAGCAATGCCGATTACACCATAATATTCCAAATTTCCCTCCAAACGCTGATAAAGCAGAAATAACGTTATAAAGGGTATCACATATTCCACATCGCGCTCCACCTAGACCGTAGATGTTCTGTTTTCCCTTGGGTATGTGTGTGATTTGAAGACACACACTACCCTATCCACCATGCTCCTCGAATACCAGCACCAAGGAATGCGTTCAATTTCCTACGCTCCAAAGCTCCACCCCCACTATGTCAAACTTCTGCCCCTCCTCACTCAGAGGCTCGTTGCCAAAAGTTGGACATGAGCTACTGATTCCCCTTTCGAAATTGTCATCTAACCACAGTCCATAATGGCCATCTCCACCTCCTACACTCAAGAAGCCCGTCTCGCAAAACATCAAATAATCATTTACACCACTATACGGGAATGCTTTGAATCGTAAACGTTCGGGCGTCGAGGCACCAGCTGGGAGAGGGGAGGGTAGGAGTAGATTTGTAGGCGACATGGGAGGAGCGGAAATTGTGGTTGTGCGTGTTGCATTTGTGGTGTCGGCGGATGGTGGTGGAGGGAGAGTAGAGACAAAAGCAGTGGACGCTGGGCTGATAATCGAAGCACGCCAGAGAAAACATTCGCCTGTTCCGAAATAGTGAGGATTAGGATGGGGAGCTTCTGTCAGATAGGCACCGAATAACTATATCGAAATTGGAGTCAGCTTGAATTCTTTTCCTCGGGCGCTGGTAAAAATAATATGAACTTACCCCTCCATTGCCGTCTTTAACCACCAAGACAAATCCATTTCTCAGGCCCCGCAATTCATCAGCCTTTTTATATAAAGTACCCAGACTAACACCATCCTCCTCTAAACAATATACCAACTTCCATTCCTCAACTAGTTGTAGCCTGGGAGGAACGAGTAACCTGATTTCTTCTGCCAACGCCTTATTTAACAACCTTGCACTTTCCGATGTACCCGCCTTGTACCCAGACAAATTCACAGGATATAGAGGCGGTGGTTGGAAAGGTGATGCTGTTCGATACGGGGGTGTGTATACACCATCTGCCCCTTCGCCGTTCTGATCTATTTTGGGAAATGTTGGAGAATACGACGACGATTGGTTTTTGTGTGGAGGATCAGAAGCAAAACGCCGCAGCAGCCCACCAACGGCATTAGAGAGGGGCTGAGGAAATGTCCATGAGGAGGAGAGGCCACCGTTACCAGAGGGTGTAGATGTTCCTGAGGATGACGTCGGGGTTTGGTGGTGTGTATAGCTCATTGTTCTGCTTCCTGCTTCAACTGCTCTGAAACATTCGAGTGGGGATATTGCGATCTTCCCTTTGCATAGATTATCGACAGATTTCGAGGAATAGACTTGGCGATTGAGGGGTTATGAAGAATGGTACTTGGTCCCTTGTACTTATTTGGTGGATGTTAGTGAGGAGATGTCGGGCGGGTGTTGGTCTGAACGTCAAGAAGTAGGTAGATAGGGCGAGGTAGGGGTACTCTACTCGAAAGCCATATGTAGGTAATAATAAGCCTCGCCCCTGGAAAGTGGTTCAGTTATTGGTTGATTGTTTGCGAGGCTGAAATGAAGCCTTCCACTCGGAACTTGGGGGACTTTGTACTACGTCGCTTAGGAGGCAACGTTTCTCCTAATGGATGGTAGGTATGGTGGGTATGCATTGAATCATTTTTTCCAATTCCATTAGCGATAACTCTCACCGTCACATGATTGTGGAAAAAGATGGATCTTGCAGGTGGTTTCTACTCAAGTACTCCGCAGATGCCTATAGATACCTACCAGACAGTGCTGCCCACGCAAGCCAGTATCTGATATCTTGACAGTTGCTGACTGCTATGCTGAGCAACCATTTAGACCAAAAATACCGGTAGCAGGCAGGTGCTGTCCAAATTGGAGAGACCTCACACTCGAAAAGTAATGCACTTGAGGTGGGGGCCGCCGAAGACATGCCGGGGCCGAGGTTATCTCCGGTCTCGGTCCCGATTCCGTCCCCGTCTTCGCTCAGAAAAGTGGACGGCAGGGGTGCGTTAGCGTGAGATTGTCGCTCGCTTGCCCGCACAAATCCCACAGCCAGCAATATTGCGCCAAAAGTTGATTTTCAAAGTCAACGACAAACCACTTCAGGAATCGCCATACAACAGCGTTCCAGTCATGCCTACTCACCTTTCTAAAACCCGCAAGCAGTACGTTCCCCATACTCTCCTTTCGACCCATCCTCGTTTGCGCTCTGTCTGGAGGGATTAGAACGAAGCCAAGGGCTCTCCGCAACAAAATTCGACCAGGCGACGACACGACACCAGATCGAGCGATTGTGGCGGGGGACCGCGAGAGACTGAACGGGCATATGCTAACGTATCAATTTTTACAGCCGCGGTCATGTTTCCGCCGGAAAGGGTCGTGTAGGAAAGCACCGCAAGCATCCCGGTGGTAGAGGTCTTGCTGGTGGACAGCATCACCACAGAACAAACATGGATAAATACCATCCTGGTTACTTCGGAAAGGTCGGTATGAGATACTTCCACAAGCAAGGCAACCACTTCTGGAAGCCAGTTATCAACTTGGACAAGGTACGTCAAATTTACTTGGAGTTTGGTACATCGGGAAGGACGAGATGATGGGCTCAGATGGGAGAAGAGGGTGATTGAGAGGGCTGGGGCATTTCAATGAACGAGGAAATAGTCTGTGGATTACTATACATTGCAATTGCTAATTCGGCTGAATCAACAGCTCTGGTCCCTCGTACCTGCTGAGAAGCGCGACGAATACCTAGCCGGCAAAAAGACAGACACCGTTCCAGTTCTCGACCTCCTCCCACTCGGATACTCCAAAGTCCTCGGCAAGGGCAGAATTCCAGAAGTTCCATTAGTAGTCCGCGCAAGATGGTTCAGCAAGGAGGCAGAGCGAAAGATTACAGAGGCTGGTGGCGTTGTTGAGTTGGTTGCGTGAGCGTGGTAAATTTTCTTCTCAGGAATTGGGTTGGGAAATGATGTGCATGAATCGTGGACTGGCAAGATGGGCAGAGGTATCATGCACCACAGTTAGCATGATTGGCTTGCTTCTACTATCGGAGTTCAATGAATGAAAAAACACAAAACCAAATCTCAAAAGCACATGAGATTTTTAAATGAATAGTGTGACCTCAATTTACTGTATTACCTATGTACGCTGCAAAGTGTTAGTGGTATCTCAGAACTGCAAGAAGCAACAGCTGGACTAATATGTACAAGAACCCCTCTCTTCTCAAAAAACGCCGCCCTCATAAAACTCCGCTATGATTCCACCAGGAAATGCCTTAAATACAATCATTGGTTGGATTGAATAACATCCAGATCATCATCATATTCAGTCTCTGGTTCGTCTACTCTCAAGAAATCGTGCTGAAGTGCTTCCTGGGCACTGATTCGCTTATTAGGGTCGAGCTCAAAGCACCGTTCAAGAAATCTCACAGCCAGCTTCTCTCCTGAACTCAATGGTGTACCGGTTTCAGCGCCGTCACCGCTTCTTGACAAAGACCATAAGATAATTTTTTCGAGTGTGAATCCATGAGATCCAATAGTAGGAATGGTGGTTTCCAAAACTGTGCCATGCAGTTGAGCACATTGCTTCATCCGCTTCACACCAAAAATAGTTGTGATTTCAATCATTGCCTCCACATCATCTGCCGAATTGAAGAATGGAAAACGTTTTGACAGTATCGTGAGTAAGATGACGCCAGCTGACCAGATGTCGATCTTTGTGGTTTGCTCTGTGCATTTGAGGAGAACCTCGGGCGCTCTGAAACCACGCGTGCCAGCTCGGTTCGCTCGCCGCGAAGGACGAGAATCGTGCTTTGGATAGCCACTTGATGGTCCCACCTGCGCAGTTACACTGTTCTGTATACGTCTCCGTCGTTCCTCGACTCTGTCTTGACACAGACATGGTTTACAATCAGTTCCCTCTCTCTCAGCCAGCCCAAAATCAACCAGTACCCCGCGCTCTTTATCGATATCATAGAGAAAATTCGTAGGCTTGATATCGCGGTGAAGAATACCCTTTGCGTGTACTGCAGCAAGAGCCGTGAACAGTGACCGGAAATACGTCTGAACCTCAGATATCCGCATATTTCTAAAATAGTCACGGAAATCTGTATGCCTGAAATAGGGCAACACCGCAACGACCTGGTCTGTGTTTCGGAAAGCGGTGATGAGAGGGCATACGGAGTCGCATCTTTCCAGGTCATGAAGAAGCTCCAGTTCGTTCAAGATTCGCGTGGGACTGCTCGTAACATAAATCTTCTTGATCGCAACATACTTGGGCCGTCGCTTGGGCTCTCCATACTGATCCACGTCATGCTTTCCTCCTTTGACTGGTGGTGATTTCCAGGTTTTGTTGTTTTCTTTTTCTTCCAGATCCCAGTCGTTATGGTATGCGTCGTACATAAGGTCCTCTGCTTTGTACACAGTAGAGAACGTACCTAAATCGCGTTAGTGCACGTGGAAATAACGTTGGATAGCAACATACCCTCCCCAATGCGATTGATGAGTCGGAATCGCTCCTTGATTCCAGTGAATGTTTCTTGGAACTTGGTCATATCCTCACGTACTACAGGGTCTACGATGGTGTCGCTCTCATCCGAGTCGTAGTTCTCATCTAGTGCATCCTCTTCGTCTCCCTCACCACGCGATTCCTCCATTCCTTGCTCATCGCTGCCTTCAGTCGTTTGGTCACCACTCTGACCATCCCGGTGGATTTCAAAGGGGGTTTTTGTGTTGGCGCTTCGAGGACGAATTGTCGCCATCTGGAGACTGGAAGAGCCGAGATCCTGCTGTAGTGTAGGAATGCAATAGTTGCCCTGCGTCGTTGTTCCTCCGGATTGGTGTCGTCTGATAGCTTCGCATTCGCTCCAAAATATTTGTTTCGCAGGTACTCGGTGCTCGTACCTGGGTGCTGTGCTGCACCTCCGACGCGGGGCTGACCCTAGCCCACCAGGATTACTGCGGCAACGCTAAACAAAAGTCAACAAGAACGCGTAAATAATCCCTGTGTCAAATTTGGGAAACGACAACACCATCAGCAAGCAAGATTTGCGCCTACGACAACCTTCTCACCACCACGCAAAGACAATTTGTTCATGTCTGCACTCTGCCGTGGAATACTGTGATCCCTCTCGCCATCGCCACCATGGACACAATCAGTTTTGACATCAACGATGCTCTCAAGCATTATATGAGCGACCCCGCCACGGTGTCAACACCCGAAGCCGACTCTGCCCTCGTCGATTGCGAAAATGACCCTGAGTCGCTCACCAATTCCCTCATCAATACCGTGCTCAACCCCATCGTGGACTCGGTGGCAGAGAACCCGGATGCAATAACTAGAAGCTCTTCCTTTGATTCCCTACAGTTTCTCCTAAAGTGTGTCCCTGTCTCCCTCCAGTCCCATCGCAATTTCCCCACGGAACCAGATTCTGAACTTTTCAAACTATCTAGATGTTCTTCCATGCTTCCTACACATACACTGAGCAAGATCCTCGATCTTGTCGTGTCTGGTCTTTCCGCCGAGGCAGACATCATCCACAACGACCTCGAATCAGACGAGCAGGATATTATCTCACACCACAAACAATTGCTGGAAGTATTCGGTTTTCTATTACAATGGATCGTCGCAGCAGTCGAAACGAAGGCGGCAGAAAAGTCAACAGCAGCGCCAGTTTCCAGAGGCCGAGGGAAGGGTGCCAAAGCAAAGGCTGCGGCAGGTAAGGATAAAGATGGGAACTGGGATTCTTCCGCTCAGCTCCAAAAGGCTCTGGATACCATGTGCAAGGTACTGAAATTGAAACTCTCGAAGATCTTCCTCACAACCTCGGAGCGAGACACATTCGTAAGTTTGTTTACACGGCCCGTGTATATGGTTCTGGAGAGCGAGCAGAGAGTCAAAAGCACTGCCATTCGCATGCATGCTTTCAAAGTTCTCTGCATAGCTGTTAAGCACCATGGGCATGGATATGGTACGATTTTCCGGGGTTTCGTCCAGACCAAAATGCTAATAAGCACTCTTAGCTGCCCAAATTTCCATTGTGCAAAATCTTACTTACTTTGAACATCTTGCGGAACCCATGGCCGAATTCCTTCACATTCTTGCAGAGCAATATGATTACCCACAACTTGTTGACGAAATCCTCCGAGAATTGAGCAATAAGGAATTCAACAGCAACGACACAAGAGGGCCAAAGTCGGTTTCTTCATTTATGGTTAAGCTCTCTGAGCTTGCACCTCGACTCGTCATAAAGCAAATGACGCTGCTGGCGAAGCAATTAGATAGTGAGTCCTATGCTTTGCGCTGCTCTCTCATCGAAGTCTGCGGAAACCTTTTAGCATACTTGAGCAAACAGGAAGAGCGTGGAGACAACCACAAATCACAACTGAATGCATTCTTCGATGTGCTTGAAGAGCGCTTTCTTGACCTTAACCCATATTGTCGATGCCGAACTATTCAAGTCTACGTCAAACTTTGTGACCTGGAGCAGAAGTTTCCAAAACGAAGGCAAAAGGCTGCGGAATTAGCCGCAAGAAGCCTGGAAGATAAGAGCAGTAATGTCCGACGAAACGCGATTAAGCTGCTTGGATCTCTGATCAAGACTCATCCTTTCAGCATCATGCATGGGTCGCAACTCTCTTTGAAAGAATGGAATGCTAGACTTGCTGCTGTGGACGCGGAACTGAACGCTCTCAAACCCGCCGAGGAGACACCAGGTTTAGCTGACAAAACCGTTGATACCGCTCTTCTGGACGACGCCACGGCTATCGAGCCCGATTCCCCACAGAAGCAAACTCCGATGACTGATGAAGAAAAGATTGCCGCCGTCAAGAAGGCCCAGGAAGATGCTGCAACTTCTGAGGCGATGAACAAATTGACTCTGACGAGGCGGTACTATGTTGAAGCCCTCAAATTCATCGAGGTGCTGCATGGTGCTACCACAACTGTGTGTCAGTTGCTCGGCTCTAAAAATAAGAGTGAGGTTATTGAGGCAATGGATTACTTTGAAATTGGAGATGCCTACAACATTGAACAAAATAAATTGGGTATCCGAAGAATGCTACGGCTAATTTGGACAAAGGGCAACAGCGATGAAGGAAAGGGTGTTCAGAATCATTTGATCGAATGCTACAAGCGTCTCTTCTTCGAGGCCCCCGACACCTACAACGGAAACGATGCAGCAAACTATATCGCTCGCAACATGATTAGTTTGACTTTCGGAGCAACGCCTGCGGAACTAACATCCTTGGAGCAGCTTTTAAGTACCATGATGAATTCGAATCACATATCTGATTTGGTTGTGCAGAAGCTTTGGCAAGTCTACGGTGTCCAAAAGAGAGAAATTTCCAAGAGTCAACGGCGAGGAGCTATCATAGTATTGGGAATGCTTGCGACAGCAAAGCCAGAGATCGTGGTTGGCGAGATGGAAACGATGTTGAGAATTGGGCTGGGAAGCTTGGGCAGATCCGATTTACAACTCGCCAAATACACTTGTATTGCGCTCCGGAGAATCAACCCAACAGGAAGGCAGGCCAAGGAATCCAAAGTACAAAGTTCCAAGCTCTCCAATGATCACGCTGTTTTCGGTAAACTTGCGGCCATTATTGAGGTGGAATCTGACAATAAGGAATGGTATGGTGTTGCTGAGCAAGCTATTAGTGCCATATATACCCTCTCAAGACATCCAGATACCTTGTGCTCGGAAATTCTAAGACGAAAAACAAGACTAGTCTTCCAACAGCGAACAGCAAAATCGCCTGAGCCGGAAAAAATGGAACTAGATGGATCACAGCCATCATCACCGACTGCGGAATCCCCAGAAGAGCGAGCCGATTCTGTGGAAGCTGAACCTGGGGAGAAGAAGCTGAAGGGATCTGTCGCACTTTCGCAACTTCTCTTTATTGTTGGCCACGTTGCTATCAAGCAAATTGTTCATCTCGAATTGTGTGAACTAGATTTCAAGCGACGCAAGGCCGATGCAGAGAAGAGCAAGCCAGCAGCAGAGGCTCCAGCAGACAAGGCCGCGAAAGAGGCAGCGGATGATTTGGATATGATTGGCGGTACCACCGAAGATGATTTTACCGAAGCAATGTCACACATCCGTGAACGGGAGCTTCTGTATGGCGACAATTCGTTATTAGCAAATTTTGGACCCCTTGTGTCTGAAATATGCTCCAACAACACAACTTACAAGGATCGTAATCTCCAAGCAGCTGCTACTCTCTGCTTGGCGAAGCTCATGTGTGTAAGCTCGGAATACTGCGAGGCAAATCTTCCACTTCTCATCACGATCCTAGAGAGATCCAAGGACCCTATCACTCGTTCCAATGTTGTCATCGCACTAGGTGACATGGCTGTTTGCTTCAACCATCTTATCGACGAGAATACGGACTTCTTGTATCGTCGTCTCAACGATAAGGATGCCAGTGTGAAGCGGACATGCTTGATGACTTTGACATTCCTCATTCTTGCTGGTCAAGTGAAGGTCAAGGGTCAATTAGGTGAAATGGCTAAATGTCTTGAGGATGATGATAAACGAATCGCAGATTTGAGCCGCATGTTCTTCACCGAACTGAGCACGAAGGACAACGCTGTGTATAACCACTTTGTTGATATGTTCAGTTTGTTATCTGCGGAGAAGGAGCTTGAGGAAGATTCACTAAAGAGGATCCTCAAGTTCCTGGCTGGTTTTATCGAAAAGGTATGTCTGCTTTCAAGTTACTAGCAATCGAAGTACTAACCTATTATGCAGGATAAACATGCGAAGCAACTTGCAGATAAATTGGCAGCAAGACTGGCAAGATGTGAAACTGAAAGACAGTGGAACGACGTTGCTTATGCTATTAGTTTGTTGCAACATAAGAACGAAGAGATTACCAAAATGGTAGCGAACGGTTTCAAGATTGTTCAGGGCGCAGCATGATGCTGTGAGCTCATATATCGTGATGTATGTATGGTCGGTAGTCGGTACAGGAGCCAGTTGGTATATCAAGGAAACGGGGGCGTTGGTGGCTCATGTAATAATGACTTGATGAATAATTATGCAAATTCGATTCCTCGCATGTCCTTCTACATTCTATCATCTATGTCAAGTGAGGTTGGACCATTTGGTTCATGTTCCTCATTCATAGAGCAGTAATGCACACATTGCCGTCCTTACCACCAGATTGATAAAGAGGACAGAAAAGCCCAGGACAACTACTTAACATAAAATATGCTTTCTACAGGTTGGTCTGTTGTATACTAAATCAACGTTCGCTCAAAGCCACTCAAGTTTCCTAGAAGAACCCAAGATTTAGCTGTATCTATTACTTCTGGTTCCCATGTCAGGGCTCGCTAGGCTGATAAATCAATTATTCTGCGGAATTCGAATCAAACTCTTTCTGTTCAGGTTGCGAGAATTAGTATCGAGGGTGAGCCTTTAGATAGCCTCCGGATTTTCATTATAATTAATTTGGGTAGGTAATTAGTGGTATCCACAATTATTGAAGTGCTGGTTGCCACGCAATCCACACGACGCGAGCTCACGATGCTCTTTAGACGGTTGTTAACAATCCAACACCTGAAGAGTAGCCCCCTAAACCCCGCTTTACTAATTATAAACTCTCGCTTAGCTAAACCCCTATTTAAGTAGTAAATCGAGATTAATATCTTGAAATAGAATAGCTATCTTCATTAAAACTGGGATTAAACCTGCCTGCCTAGCCTAGTTAGTTAGTTTGTGTTCCCTTCCTTAAATCCTATATACGCCACCTATATAGAATCTGTTACCACGTGGAGGGTGGTCACACTCCACCTCCTACGAAATACCCTTAAAAATTATTATCCCTAACGATGGGGTTCTCCTGAGGGGATGCCCTAGCTATAATGCTAGGGGGGCCTAAAGGTTTCGTCTTTTTTTCTGTTCGTTTGAAGAAGCCATAGAAGTTACTAAAAGAGCTTGCAAATAAGAGAATAGAAGGTGGAAGTTAAAAAAGCTATCGAAATCACTAAAAGAAAGGTACAGGTGCCATATGTGATCTGTCATCCTCCAGACTAGGGACCAAGGGGACTTTGGTTTGTGCTTCGTATCCTCATGGACAGCTTTATATTGGGCCCCTTCATGGATCCTCCTCTGCTAACGAATCATCCTAGAAAATTGTTAGCTAGTTCCTCCATCACTTGACAAATTTCGACCAAAGAAGGAGTATGTTCAATGACTGTTCATTCATACTCCACGTACAAACCACGCTTCACTAGACCATCTCTACTCATCTCCCTCTCCAAAAACAAAATATCGTAAGCACAAGCCTTTAAAAAAAAGCTATCAGTCATTAATACTAAAGGAAAGTACCAGTACAGCAACCTCGGAAGCACTTTCCTACATGGATCACCTGCGTCCCTACAAACGCACTTGGGAACGGCAGATTTCGATCGCTCGATCGGCTACTGGCTGTAAAATACGACGGGTAGGGTTACAAACGCAAGGGTAACCTCTCTGGGCATTTGAAGAGAGTTCTTGGAATGGGAAAAGTCGGGGGAGCTGGTGTTACTCGAGAATTATCCTTGGAAGATGAAGAAGAGGTTGAGGAAAAGACTCCTAGGAATGGGAGGGACGAAGAAGTCGAGTAGAGGGGCGAAAGGACCAGCACGGTATCCGTATTCCCTTTCGATAGGGACACTTTGGTAGAGAAACTGCAAGAGCTTGAAAAAAACAATGCAAAACGTGGGGCTGACATCGAGGCGTTGGTTTTGGCTCTATGAATACATGTGTCCATTTCCTGTTTTTTTTTAGCGAGCAAGGCGAGTTTTTCACTGGAAAGATGTTTTAATTAGTGGGGAGCTAGGTTGCTTGCGGGAGTAGTGGTGTGATTTTTCTATTGGATTCTGGGGCAACCTCCCTTCGAGCAAATTTCTCGTGACAGCAGGAACAGCTTGAAGAGAGTTATCACTTGGGCTCGCTGTCGAGGTCTATTGCTGTTATGCTTTGGCTTTAGGTGGCTGAAGTGACTTGCCGGGTGATCATGCAAACTCGATAATTTCAGGTACCCTCTTCTTAACTCTGGCTTAATCAAAATGAGTTTACCTAGCACATGTTTCTAGCGGAGCGGTGTTGCGAAGTTTGCCAACAGTATTCGTTTAGGGGGTTGACCGCTTAGCATGAATAGGAGTCTAATATGAAGGTAGGTCACTTTACTTAAATATATCTTTAATGACTTGCTCACCACAATATTAATGAGGAACAGCATTATACTAGCAATACTTGTACCTAAAAAGGACGAAATTATCCTGCTGGTTTGGGCGATTTGGATTTGTGTCCCTCTGTATGAGCAGAAGTATTATAAGACAATTGGCTTAGCTATTACAGGAGTCTTAGCACAACATCTTCGCGGGCTTATGAGGTGAAGTGACTGCACTTTCCTACATTGTCGTTATTCGCTTACGGCCTAGGAATCTCGCAAGGAGAATCTTTACTACACCACTTTCCCTGTATTTATTAAATCCAACAGCTGGCAGCTAGGTGACTGTATTATGCATGAAATGCTGGAATTATCAAGAACTCACACAGCGAGATACCTGTTGGGAAGGCTGATTCAAGGCAGAGTGGGCTTCAATTCAGGGACTTACAAGGCTCGCTTATTACAACGCTGCATCCTCTAACAGGCATGAAATTCAGAACAGAGCGGCAAAGGCAAGATATGAGGCGAATTTCGAGGCGATTAAGGAGGTGTCGCTCTCATGTCATGAGTTTCAATCTCCCTTTTTTTTTAAGTTTTGTTAAGCCACACAAATAGGGGTTTGCAGTTACGTTTGGGGGGCTGTACAAGCTGGAGTCTGGTACTTTCAAATTACCTTAGGAGCTGTGGAGATAGTGCAATGATGTTTACTTTTACATTAACGATCAACGACCAATCGCAGAACTTTGGGGGGGTACGTTTTGCCGGTCAGTTGAGAATATGTGTGATAGTAAGTAGGTATAACAGAGTATAATTAGGTGGCGCTTAAGCTCAGCATCGAGTTCATCACTATGGAGTATACATAAGAGAAGTAGATGAATGGAAACCCTCTATACCGAAATCGGGGGTACTACAGTTGAAGCAAGCTACAGCTGTTGTACTTTTATAACTGCTACAGATATGGTGTACAACAGTTATATTTAGATCAAGACAGCACTAACACGGCTACAGAAGTCTACACCGGTTATAGCTTGGTAGTAACTTCTAAAATACCTACCTCTAGTAGTAGTACGGATTTAAAGATGAGGGGTTTTCCTCCAGGGTACGTGTCGCCCAGTACCTACTAGGTAGGTAGGTATGGGTAGGTATCGCCCACTCCCCCCAGCGATTCATTTTTTACCTATCGAAACTGTGTGGATAGAACCTTCCAAGATTGATTGAGTGGGGAAAAGAGGGGGGGTGGTTTATACTCTGGACATGGAGAGGGGTATTGCGTCTCTGCCGTGTAATAGAGAGAAGGAGCGAGTCTTGACCTGCCCAAGTGCAGGTGGGCACTCTACGTGGTGCGTTGACTCCAGAACGAGAGGTCGAAATGGAAGCGAGGGAAGGAGCTTGTCTTCTAATTTGGTGTCGAGGTCCCGTCAAGGTCAAGTTCCGCTTCTGCATCTGGAAGGAACGATCTCGAGCCGAATCAAGACACGACGCCCATAAGAAAGCCAGGGCAGGCGCAGCTCAGCACGCGAGTCTATCAGGGACCGAGTTCCATTCATGAATGTTCGGGATTCACGGATTCGAGGGAGGCTCGTACTTGAATTTTCTGCCGTTGCAAAGGAACGCCTTTCAAGGACCTCAGTCACACCTGCCATCAGACTCTCTCTTCTCAATACTCGCTTCCCAAAGCTTCGCTATAAACACAAATGCAAATTCCAAGTTCAACTACAGCACCCTCCCTCCCACCTCACATAGGCATCCTCCTCATCTCCTCCACCGTCCAATACTTCCTCATATTCTCCGCGCCCAACGTCTTCACCTCCTCGTCCAAATGCTTCCACAGCACCTCCCCCCACTGTAACCTCTCCTCCATCTCCTTCAACACCAACTCCCTCTCTCCACTTCTCACCTCCCTAATATATTGCTCCAATCCATCCATACCCTTGTGGATTTCCCGATGTTGTTGTAACAGGGTCGCCGTATCCTGGAATTGAATCATTTTCTTTTTCAACACGGGGAAGATATGCTGCTCCTCGATCGCATGGTGGGTTTCAAGGTGGGAGAGAAACTGTGATGCGATGGAGAGGAACTGTCTGAGGGAGGTGTTTGCAGGACGACGATTGTTGGCACAAGATGTGGCAAGGAGGGTCCACGTTTGGCGGAAATGATTGTGCTAACTTTTGTCAGTCAATTAATTCTTCGAGATACATTCTACACTGAGGTGAGAACAGAAGACTTACAAAATACTCCATATGCTCAGCCATACTATTATACGCCCTAAACTCCGCAGCAGACAACTTTTTCAATTCCGGTTCCTTCACTTCCTTCTTCTTCTCCAATCCCTCAGCTACCTTCTCTCCCACTATATCTTTGCCGTCGCATTGCCCAGTAATATCTTTGATTTCCATTACAGCCTCTTCTCTCACCTCATTCGTCTCCAAGATAGCGCTCTCATTCGGTAACCCCGCCATGGTATCGTACGCCTTATACCTATACCCTACAGTACTCAACCCTCGAAAAGCTTTACCGCCAGCAAACAATCTAGGACTTCCAACCCCTCGATACGCAAGCGCAAGATTCCTACCAGACTTGAAGAAAGTGGCAAAAGCACTCGCAAGAAAGTGCATCCAGAAGCTCAAAACCCTCATAAAATGTGGAGGGAAAAGGGAAAAACAAAAGACGGGGAGAACGAATAACCCCTTCTTAACAAGAAAAGAACGAGTGAAGAGAGAGAAGGAAAAATCTACAAACCGAAAATATAACCTTGCCTACCTATTGGCTAATTGCCTTCTCATCACTATCGGTATCTGGTACTAGTGTCCCATTTCCCCGCTGACCAAAAGATTGATCAGACATTTTGGAGCGGCTTATGGAGCCATGACAAAACAACAACGGGGACCGGACCTCCACTCGGACCCGTTGAAAGTCTCCGATATTGAAGCATCGGACACGTGATATCGAATGATCTGAATGTCAATTCTAACTTAGAGGAGAATCCCCATTTGTACAACCGTCGTACAACAGTTGTATTTAGATTGAAAAGGTTGGAATACTATTGTAAATACTTAGAGTAGTTGCGACTTCCTACAACGGTAGTACCACGGATTTCAAAATGGGGTTTTCTAGGTAACTACTGTATCAACACAACGAACCAAAAGAGAACCAACCTACTATTCTCGATTTCCTACGGTATTCATTCCAGATCAATACTGATACTAACAATCAAACCATCCCATGTAAATAAATCTTTCTCAAACAAATTCCTCAAAACTACCTATCAATTTCAATCATCCAAAATATCAAGCCACATCAAGCACATCAAGAACCAATCTCAAATTCCAAAACAAAGGTTGGTTACTTATGTAAATCTTATAAACCTCACATCACAACACTTTCCCGTTCGCTACCTACTCCTGAGCCCTCACATCCATATCCCGCTACACCTTCCAACCATCAACCACCAACCATCAACCACCAACCATCAACCACCAACCATCAACCATCAGCCAGCTAACTAAACCCTTCACACTCTCATTTCCGCACTTCCTAAGCATTCAAAAACTAAAAAAGGCACACTACTCCTCATGTAACCTAGGTAGTTATATCACAATGACGTACTGTACACAAAACCCAGGAACACCACGTACACGGATACGGCAAAATCCCCGAACTATCTATAATGCGTACGAGTACTGTATCAAGGAGAAGAACTGAACAACCCTCACCCTCACCTTCACCCTCTCATTCCTAATCAGATACCGACCGAGTCTACCGAGCCTACCCTACGTACCTAAACCCCGCAATCCTCCCGGAGACCACAAGATCCTAAAACATCAAAAACTCCGTTCATTCCTTTTTACCTTGCCTTTCCCGTCTTTTCTTATCAACTTGTAAGGTACAGCACAGTACTGTCTCCGAAGCACCACCGCCTCCAACCCCCCTAATACCCCCAAGAATCACGTCGAGGGAAACTTGGAAAATAGATCATTGGTTGTAAGAAGATTGCTTCATAAGTAGGTACAGCGATATTCCTAACTGGTGTTCAAAACGTGATTTTCAGGAACACCGAAAAAAGTGTGAAATCAGGAACTCAAGAAAATGATCCCCTTATATTATAGAACAACCACACTTCTAGAGTTTGATTCCTTTCGTAGAATTGATCTTTGATACACTTCTAGTAGTTGCATCGACTTTTTGTATAACCTAGTAGCGTTTATTTGTTATAATCTAAGAAGGGGTAAAAGGTTGATTCTTGCGACCGCGAGGCAGGATAGCGGGGTCGAGTCTTGGCATGTTAATCGCTAGAGCTGTACAAAAACCAGCTTTCTACCCCTCTACGAATTACTATGTAAATACGTCCCTAGAGCATATAAAAAGTCGATACATTTACTTGGTATAGACTCGTACTTACTCCTGCAATAGGACTAAAGCCCTAGAAGCCTAGGTGTTATGTTATATAGGAGGGGCTATCTCACGATTCTGCGTTTGCTTTTTTTTTTTTTTGGTGTTCCCGAAAATCACATTTTGAACACCAGTTAGGAATATCGCTATATGGTATGATATAGCCGAGGAACATAATCAAAATTCCGCGTCACGTCCGTCGAAAATAATATACACAAAGAGATTCTCATCAGATGGAAAGTGGTAGATGTGTTTGCACAGAATGATCACCCTTTGCAAAATCTCGTATCGCTTCCTCTGACAGATCTTCTCTCTCTCTCTCGAATCATCGAGGAATAAGAAATAACATCGCTTCCAACACATATATAACCCGTCACAGACGTATACAGTAAAATAGATATATGCTCCACATGAAGGAGATTAACACATAAAGAAAAAACATCGTACTCCTGCCCCATCTAGGTATGCATAGATCGCTCGCTGGTATATATTTTGTGATGCAAAAAGAAGTCTTGAAGGGCTCGCCAAAAAGAAAAAAACAAAGGTATCGTCAAGGTTGTCATTCAAATTTCATTCACCCAAACCTGCGGGGGAAAGAGTTAGCCAAAATCATGGTGGTAATTTATCAAGGATAATCTTACCTCCAACTTCCCCATTTCTAAGCGTTCTCTCTTAGCGTTCGACTTTACAGCCATGATAATCATTTCCAGGTCATCTTGATCACCAAGAGTTATCATATCGCCATTTGGCATATCCTCGTCACGGACTTTAATCTTGAAGCGCTTGCGAAGGGCGAATTTGTCCCTGATTTTATCGACTAAATCAGGAAATTCTATAGCAACCCCAATCATAACATATCGAACATCTTCAGCATGGACTTTGACACGAATCTTTCGAACGTCGGGCCTTCTTGACTGTCCACGTCCACCTCCAGCGCTCGAGGGTGCACGCGATCGTGGAGGCGGTCGACTTGAGACCATTTCAAAATCGTTCTCATCGAATGATCCATCATCGTACTCGCTTGCGTATTCGTCCTCTTCCTCGATGTACCTAGGTTGCCTTCGGTTGGGATTTCGGCTGCTACGTCCACTGACAGAGTACATATCGTAAACATCTCCGTAATCTTCGTCTTCCTCTTCCGACCGCCTCCTGCCATTATTCTGTACGCTCGGTCGTCTATCACGAGGAGGAGGATCAGCTCTTGACGGTCTTCTTGTTGGTCCTCGTGAATCTGATGTTCCGCGTGATCGTTGGCTTCCAGGGGATCTTTCGTTGTGTATGTCGTAGCGCTCGTCAGGTCGTGCTCTATCTGTATTGAGCCTGGCGGGCATTGGCCTTTGTCCGCTTCGAACAGAAGCTCCACGGCTCATTCCACCACTACTAGATGAGGTAGTGCTTCCCTTCTCAGATTCTGGAGGTGGAGTTGGTGGGAAGACTTGGCGCGGCGGTTCGGATCGTTTGCTTTGCAGACCAGGCTTGACAAGATTCGAGGCAGCATATGAAATGTTCTCCACGGGTCGATCGTCCTTTACCTCAACTTTGCCAGCCTAAGGGAGTTAGCGTAAATTAGCAGGCAGGTAGGAGACTACGTACATTCTTGATTTCTGACCCAGCAAAGCCAGTAAAAGCGTTTGCCCGATCTGACGCAGCCACCAATCTGGCTTTCCCCAGATAGTCTTTTGTCTTCAGATTCTTGACCTTGGCTTGATTTGGTCGGTAAACCACCCCGACGGGAATGGAAAAAACTGTATAACCCTGCAGTTGTTAGCGGATAAAATTAAGAGCAATTCATTAACCATACCTCTGCCTCCTCCAGAATTGCCTCGTCGATGACATTGTGATCCTCAACAACCTTTTCCTTGACAGCAAAGGAGAAATCCTGCATTCCAGCCTCCTTCTGCTGAAGGTATATGTAGCACAATCCACGGTTGAAAAGTACCTCGCAAGAGTATAGCTTGAATGTTAATCCTAGCTGTGCATAGTCGATCATGTTGTTTCCCCGTAAATATAATAATGTATCATTGAAGTTTGCCAAAGCCTCCTCAAAGTCGCCCACCAAGAAATTCGATACTCCCTGTTGAAAGTATGCGACGGCTAAGTATTGGTCCAATCTCACGGCTCGCTGGTAGCATTCAACCTGAAAATTATTAGATCAAATAGGGATATAGTAAATGGAAGTCTTGTGACGCACTGCCTTCTCATGCTCGCCAAGTGTCGCATGGATCACACCGCAATTGAACAGAATTTTCGAGGTATCTGAGATGACATCAAACTCCTTCAAAGCCTCGTCGAATTCGTTTCCATCGTAATGGGCCAGTGCCTTTACCCACGTTTCGATTTCCTGAAATACAGAGTCAGCGTCTCACCCTCCTATTGTCCAAGCGTCCGGACTCACTTGTTTCAAAGACATTGTGAGGTCTCAAGAACAATTCCGTTTCTTCCGTTTGCGTATGATTATTTCGCTGGTCGCCGTCGTAGCGACCAGCTGTGGATTGTGAAGTGTCCTCGAGTTTTCCAAAAAGTTCTCTCTTGGGCGGTGTGGGGATCCGTGATGGAGCCGTCTTTTTTTCCTAGATTCTCCTTTCCAACTCTCTGATTTCCTTGTCAAAAATTCGACCTGTTTGTTGTTGGGGTTTAACGACCAGCGGTAATGATTATATATATCTCGTAAATGGTTGTTATTATGTTGGGGTTGTATCTATTGTGATTGATCGATGCGAATCTCGAGAGGCGGATTTGAACAAGGGGTTGAGTGGGATGCGAGCGAGGAGTTGTGCGAGAACGTCAAAATCCGAGTGAGAGTATCAAACTTGTGCAATGAATGAGGGTGTCTTCTGCTGTGAGAGAGACAGTTCTGAATGATGGTGGATCACTGTGTTTGCGCTGGCTTGCAGCTGTGGGTGGTGAAGAGGTGGATGAGGTGGTGGGTGGCAAGGAGAGAGACAGAGGGTTGGGAGTGAGGGAGAGGACTAGTGGGCGGCAGGAAGCGTCTCTAGGGACTGGGCATGAACACTGGGAGGGAAGGGGGGGGGAAGGGGGGTTTTGCAGGGCTGGGGGGCAGTGGGAGTGGACCTGCGGGAAAGTGAGGAGTTGCTCGGAGTTGGCAAGTTGCTCTCTCTCGACTGGTGGGACGGCCGGGACTCGGGTGCAGTAGTGCCTACTGTAGCGACCGGCACGACTCTGGAGCAACGAACCCTGCGGGTTTATAAAAAGAGGATCCCAAGGATCGCTGGCACTGGACTGGTAAAGGAGGTCAGAGGTCAGTGGAGAGGCTCAAAGGGGTCGACTACTCGTAGCCTACTAGGGTGTACACAGACACTAGTACAGGCAGCGGCACGACTGGCTGGCACAGCGCGTAACACCATACCTGGCCAGTGGTTGATTAGAGGAGAGCGAATAGCGAATAAGTAGCGAAGCGCTGCTGCTGCACCAAGAATGGCACCTTCCTGGTGATCCAGTGATCCAAGGAATCTTGTTCATGGAACACCAAACTGTCCAAACACCAGACGGAAAAGCTGAGGCACGAGATGACCAGTAACATGCCGGCCCCCGCCACGGGGGGGTGGTCCAAGTGCTGCTCAGTGCATCTTCTTCATGCTCGATGCACCAGCAGCAGCAGCAGCATCATCAGCGCCAGCCGGAGAATCGAATCGAGCGCCCGGGAAGTTAATTATGTCGTCTGGATGTGTCGACAGGGTCCCCGCTGGTGCCGCGGATGAGGTTGCGAGGATTTGGCTGGTACGGGCCTGCGTTCACAGCTTGACAGCACAACGGCCAAAATTAAGTTGCACTCGCTTTTGGTACACTACCAGTACTCCGTAAAACGAAACGTATCGTATAGTAGAAACATCCTGGAGGCGCGTTGCATTGCTGAATGAGAGAGCCTGAGAGAGTGATCAACAGGAGTATGTACTGTACGAAGTGCGTGCGATACAGAGGATTGGCACCGGGCCACCGGCTCTGACTACACGGCTACGGATACGCGGCTTGTCATGAATGCGTCAATGTGACCAGTGATTGCGGGGACAGAACTTGGTGTTACTTGGTAAAATACATAAATATATATCCCCTACCAATGCGGCGTGGTGGGCGTATTGTACGTACCTCTCGACCTATGCAATTGCTTTGGCGTTGCACCCTCACTCACGCACTCGCACTTGGTAGAAAGTAAACTTTCAATACGCCTTCCGAATGGTTCTATCAATAGAATACAGTCGAGAAGGTGGAAGAAACCAAACCAATCCTAAGTGGTTTCCCTCGCTAAGATCACGTGCCGCCCCCCGTAACCTTAAGTTCTAAGGTTCGCTTGGATGAACGTGCTAGAGACGATCCTTCGAGGCTTGGTACCAGTAACACCAAGGGCTCGGGAGGAAGAGTTTTCTGAGTTTGCGGCTTGCCACTGACAGCCAAGTCAACCACTGCCTTCCGTCATCTATCCTTTGAATCTTGTTGTCGCCTTTCTAACTCTACCATCATTAGACTTCAGGGTACAGCAGTCTGATGGTCTGGGGAACTCCAAAGTACCCGACTACCGAGTAGTAAAAGACCATGCAGCGCAATATAATCTCCGCATCAGCGGTTACATCTCCTAGACTAACCAGACTTCAATCAGACCACACGGCATCCCTTCCGCAAGCCACCTGTAACTTACTATGCAAAGTAATTTATCAAATGCATTCGACAAGTTGAAGGGGATGGAGAACCATGAAGCCACATGTTCCTCATGCGCGTTCGAACTTCGTAGGCGTAAGCACTGATTTCCAGAAGTCCAAAGCAAAGCGGCGGGTGTTCCAAAAGATGCTCGTCGTCGCCTATGGTTGGGTAGATGGGACTGGGTGCTTCAGCCTTCAGCCATCGCAGGGCGCGTAGGAGTAGATGGTGCCGTGAGACGCCGGCATCTTATATCAGACCAACATTATTTGCGAAGTCCTGTAACAGCCTGAAAAGTTGGTCTCTTTTGGGCTACTCTGGATTCTGGAAGAGGACCGAACTGCTGTACTGAAGTGGTACTACAGTACCGAGTGGCAAGTTTCCTTGGTCCGAAAATGAAAAGCTTGTTAGCGATGAGCTAGGCGGTTCCATTCCTGAAAAGGTTCAAAAAGACAAGATGATTTACCTTGGCGGCCTCCATTCTCCCGGAAACCCTCACGTGCTCCAGACTAAGTCTCAGTGGGCTATTTACGGTTGAACCGTAAATGGACAGTTCCAATTGACGTTTGATGCCAAGCAAGCTAGCGTGACGTAGATGAGTGTAGGCACCACTGCATGAACCTATGTAGGTACGGCAGAGGTGTGAGGACAGTAGCTGCTGGCATTATAGGTACAGTATAGTTCGTAGGCCCAGGTACTAGGTCCGTACGGTGTTGTGGTCCTGCTTTGCCGCGTGCAGCATCTTTGAGCTTTCACGATAATGCAGTGTAACCGAGTAGAGTACCCAGGTACTGTATCAAAGATCAGCGCATCTGAGTTGTTGCAGTCGAAGACATCAGAAAACAGACAAGCCATAGCCCATGGCCAAAGCAAAGGATGAGGATGCACCATTATTCTACCCAAATCCGGTACTCGAGTAGGAATCCACTGAATAAACTCATGAAGGCCGGGTTGTGGGCTTGCCGCTCGAAGGTGGCGCAAAACACTTGGCGCGTCAGAGAAAGCTCGATAAGGCTGGACGAAACTCGCTTGCCTCACGCTCGTTTGAGAACGTCGCTGGCAGAGGAATCACTGACAAGTGGTTTTACCTACGGAGATACCAGTATTCAGTCCGTACGGTACCTGTACCCACAAGTACAAGAAGCAAAAACAATCCACAATTACTCCGTACTTTGAAGGAAGGACCACTACTTCAATTGTACCGCGTCCACGATCCTGGAAGTCACTCCATGTCACTCTACATCGCATGACGGCTCAACTGGCTGATCCACAGAACACCGGCGCTGCACTATCGTCTCAACTTTGGCTCGCCCGCCACTGCTCTGCTTGTGCGGGTGGAGGTGGGGGCAGCCTTTCATCTTTCACTAACGAAGTTACGAAAAGCCTGATCTTCATGTTTTCGATTCGATCGCCAATGGCTTGCTCGACGAGTGCCCACCTGCATGAAAATTGGAAGTTTGACAGCTGCCACGAAGAGCCAGAGTCGCAAATTCGGCTGAAATGGGTCAATCTTTGCTTTCTTGTTCTTCCACTTCCACTTCCATACTATTCCCTCTTTCGTTGGTGCTACTGTACCATGGTACCATTCTCATTTTGCCATCACCGTGAAATAACCTTGCCTGCTGGTAGCCACGCCACAAATCACCCCATAACTTTGCTGGAAGCCCACTTTGTCGTACCATACATGACTACAGCATGCCCTTCTTCACTTCGTCTGTCCGCTCTTCCCACAAAGTTTTCCCTGAGCATGAGCATACCGTCTTGTCGTTGTCCCATACTCCTGCACTCCTGGCAATGACGCCTACCAAAGTATTCTCGTCGTTTTTTTTGAAGTTCGTGCTCCCATCATGTTGCTTTGATACAATCATTCCCCTACCTATCATTTCCCATATCTGAACAGGCTTGTCGAGAAAGACACTTCCAATCCCATCCTTGCCTACCTGTACCGTCCCTAGGAAGCCTCGTGGGCGAAGCGAGTTTTCTCTAGGGTCGATCCAAATACCTCTCGTTGATACAACCCCCTGAGATATATCTCCCGTTTCTCTGATCGTGGCCCAATAAGTGCCGGGTGATAGACCACGGATTGTAAGGTCAACTAATGTCAAGGTTGGAGAAACCTGTACCATACGTGCCAATCCCTTAACTTTGTCGGAGACTGTCGTAGAATGCGTCTCGAGAATGCAAACCGCCGCACCTTTGCGCTTCAGCATTTCTCGTAAAGAAGATTCCAGCGGCCATGCTTACCATCGGTACCTCCTGATCCTCTAAGGATGGCGTCTCGACCAGTCGCTTGGATGGCTGCAACAATTGCTGAGGGCGCAGCTGCACGTAAACGTCAGTCTTATGCTTTGACGGGCCCCTCCTTCCCTCTTAGAACACTTGAGGTCGTACGAACCTGTTCCTTCGATCGACACAAGTTGGTCCTTGAGATTTGCTTCAACTTTCTCAATTCCACTTAATTTAAACAATGATGCTGAGATATCTTTGACACAGCTTTCACAGGTCATCGGCACCGCAAAGAGTGTCTGTAAATTGGGAGGTGGTTAGAATCGAAGTGATACACGTGACAGTCCATGACCGGGATCAACGGATTGCTCGGGAAAAGTGGGTGTTCTCTTGATCAAGTCATGACGAAAAATTGACTTACTTGGAAAGATGCTGAGATCACCATTGCGATTGAAGTGTATGTGAGTAGGCGAGTAGGCTGTTAGAGTAGGTTTGCTTGGGGTTTGAGTTGAACGGGCTGAGGTTTCTGAATATAGGTACATTTACCTCCACTACTTCTTGTTGAAGATGGGCGGGGGCGGAGGTGCTTTGAAATCTGAGGTGGTCGGAGCCGATTCGGCGCCGGGAGGGTGCGAGGCTAGAAAAAGGTCTTGGCACATACATCTTCAACCTCCATCGCGATAGCTATTCAGCATACAGATCAATCGCTGACCCCGCCTCCCATAATACCAGTCGGCCTCGAGGCAAGCCGCAGTTATGTCTCAAAATATTGGAATTGTGAGATCTCTCCCACCCACCTTGAACGTTCAAATGCCAATTTAATACATTCAATGCCTTTTTAAGGAAATGGCAACTTTATCAACGTCGTACTAATCGAAGCTCAAAAACAGACAAAACTGGCTTATGCCCGAACGTGGCACCACATCTCTGCCTCTACTCCCCATCAAGCCCTCAGCACCATCCGACCCGTTCCCTCCGCTACAAACCCGAACATCACACCTCCCCCTCTGGGCCGTCTTGCCTCGCGCATCGCCGTCCTTCTAATGGGAAAACATAAGCCCATCTACGATCCCTCTACAGACTGTGGCGACTATGTCGTAGTAACCAACTGTTCCGCCCTTCACACAACCGGCAAAAAACGCTGGCAGAAACTCTACTATCGCCATAACACCCGGCCCGGAAACCTGAAGAGTATCAGTATGGATGCGCTGATGACGAAACTTGGAGGCGCGGAAGTGTTGAGGAAGGCGGTCAGTGGGATGTTACCGAAGAATCGATTAAGAGACGATCGATTGAATCGGCTGAAGGCCTTTGAGGGCGAGGCGAATCCGTACAAGGATAACTTTATTAGGTTTCATGGGAAGGTTGTTGGGGAGCTGGGAGAGAATTACAAGCCTGCGAAGAGTCAGATATTGGACGAGGTCTCAAAAAATGAGACTCGATTATAGTGTTTAGGGACGTAGGAGTCGAGAGAAAAATGCCGTTACGACGGATAGTGGACGAAATCCATTCAGGAAGATCTTGTATTATATGATGAATGACCTTTTGCATCAAGGCTATGAGGGATTATGTATATGGAATCGTACATTACATGGAGCTGGGGTGGGATAGTCATCCTCCTCTCTAAGTAACAGAAACTTCAATCTGACCCTCCAAAACATCCAAGAATTAATGCCGCCTGTCTTACGTATCCAAGATATCAAACGAATAGTTTAGATTTAGCCTGCACTCTACTTCAGTAGCATTTGCTTGCTTTCCACCCTTTTTCTTTGGGTATTTCTTTATCAGTGTGGCCCATGTAATTACCAAACTCGGCTCGCCTACAAGGAGATTGAAGAAGCCATGAACTTCAAAAGCGCACTTTATTCACTTCTGGTTGCTGGATACACTTTGCCTTTCTTCTTTCTTGGTGGGCTCTTTCTTGCGAAAAGGAGGAATGGGTGAATCTTAGCATTTTGATCCTTCACATTACTATATATATGGTCCATATGTGATGCATGAGCCCTCAGTCACTTTCTATTATCGTCTCCGAGATTTTATTGTGGTGGTTGCTTCTCCCGGGGAAACTTTAGTTTTACCCAGTACGTTTGGGGGTTCAGTATTGGATACCCTTTCTTTGGGTTGGGTATAAGATATTTTTCGGACTTTGAGGGGGGTTCTGGGAGAGTTGAGAGAATTTTTATAGAATAGACTTGTATTGTAGTCGAGTGAGTACTTTCACGGTAAATTGGAATGCCGAGAATAACTTAAATATGATTTCATTTCCCACAAATTAATCTTATGAAACGAATCAGTCAGTACCTGTTCACACTCCTCTAGGCTATAAAAATTGAGACACTCTCTTAAACCAAGTTGAACAAGAGGAAGCAGACATACCTAAGTAACACTCTCACGGAGAGTGAACATTCCCTCCAAGCTCAGCTCCCCACGATACCCACTTAAAGAACAACTATTCACATCCAAAATCTCCAAACCCCTCGTACTACAGCTTTTTTTTCTTTTTCAATACCAAGAAATCACTAACTGCCACTACATCCCAAGTCATCATCTCCGTCTTCGAGATAGCCTTGATAGCAGAGAGGAACCCTAGTACGACTTGCGGATCCGCCGTTCTATCGAGACTTTCTCTCCTCCTCGAAACGGGAATCAGCGATGGTAAAAGCCTGTTTGTGTTTCTGTTTCTGCGTTTGTCTTTTATGGTGTGGATAAGGAGGTTGTATCTAGTTATCTTCGTCTAATTCCAGAAGCTTTTCTCCCTCGGAATCAAGAAGATTACGAGCACGAGCTCGTTGAGGATCTGTGGGTTGGAGTTTTTTCTGGGTGCTGGAGTCGTGGTTTGGGAGGTTGGGGTGATAATTGGTGGTATTGAGATATTTCATGGTTGGGAGTTTCTTATTCAAGGTGTGTCTATGTGTGCGTGATTGATATTGATATCTTGGCTATGGTAATGGATGTGCGTTCATGCCTTGTTTGTTGAGACTATGGGCTTTCATTGAGTGCAGGTTGGGACTGGGGTATTGATGTGCAAGGTTCGTAGGAGATTGAGGTTATCCAAAAGAGAGAGGAACTATTGGTAACATAGAAATTTAGGATGTTCACTTAGTCGACTTTGAGGTAATACTCAAAACGGGTTAGTCTGTGCAACAAGAACTTACGGTGTCTTTCCAATGAAGACTCGGAGCTAGGAGGATACTAGAGTTAGGTTTGTGAGTGAATACTTGATTCTTCTGGGATACTATTTAAAGGAAACTCTCGTCGTTCTCTTGCGTTGAACTGATGGAAGTTTGTTCAGTGAAAATATCTAACAGTATTCACGCAACGCCTATTCTCTAAACCCGTGCATTTGATAACGGAAAGCTTTGATAGGTCCATGTAGTGCTATTTGGCTGAGGGAAGAAAATGAAAGGTGGGCCGATCTCTAGGCTACGAAAGATTTCAGGGTTTTCGCATACGCAAATGAATTCTATCGTCATCATTTTCGTTTGCGGACAATCTCACTTCGCCTGTGAGGATTGTTTGGTAACTTTGATTCCAATTAGATCGTCTTGTAATTATGACCCGGTCTCCCTTCTTGCAAATGGCATCTTCTTCTTTTCTTTTCCCTCGACCTTCTTTCTCCTCCGCTCAATGACATGGTCCAATTGCTTGCCTTTAAGAGCCCCATACTGATCCATGAGCACTCTCTTCTTCTGCTCGGTCTTTTTCAAGTAAAATGGTTTCTTGCCCTGCTTCACCAGCTCCTTCTCCTCTTTGCGGTGTTTGTCCAAAATCTCCTCTTCCTTATCCTTTCTGGCTTGCGCCTTCTTCCTTGATTCCATTGACAATAATGTGCGCTTCAACTTCTCTTTGCTCTCCTCATCCTTCGTATTCTTGATGGTATTCCTCAACTCTTTCATTTCATCCTCTCGATAATCATCCAAAAACGCATAAGCTTTTCGGACCTTTGCCTCATCCACGTAACCAGTTACCGCATCGAATCGGGGATCTCGGTATTCACGTTTTGGTACAGGCACGACTTCTCGTTTTCGGGAAACGGCCTTTTTGCTGGAGATTTCTGTTGGCGCATGTTTGCTCGAGCGGTTGAAATCTCTACGATCTTTCCGTCCTTCCTTTCTTTCAATTGCTTCGTTGTTGGTCCAGGTATCCACGCTTTCGCCTTTTATAGGCCGTCTTTTGCGCTTGGGGTTGTTGAGGGTGGCTTCTGCTTTTGCTAATGCGCCAAAAGAAATGAACGCCGCATCTTCAGGTTCAGGCTCTGACGAGGATGATGACTACCTTGAATATTAGACTAGATAATATTGGGTTGCGCAAAAACCATACCTCGTTGCCGTCGTCCTCTTCGCTACCATCTGAACTGCTCCCATCGTCTTGTTCCAGGTCCGCAGCTTCTGATCCTGAGGAGATACCCTCAATTTCTTCGCTCTGCTCCCGTCTAGCTCTTACCCGTCTCTGTAGTACACTATCAAGTGCTTTTCTCTTCGTGGCTGACATTTTGTTGAGGCTGTCGAAGTTATTGAATATATCTTCGCGGGGAGGAAGTCTGATAAGAAGGCTCGAAGGGTGGCAGAATTTAAAGTTGCAGGGGTTTGATGGGTGGGGGCGGAACGGCAGCAGCTCCCGCGCGCCCAAAAGTACTTGAGCCGATATGGTGCCGGGTGCCGGACTGGCAAGTTAAACATCACCTCGCGCGCTTGCTCGCGATCAGGCAAAAGCAGTAGGAGCAGCTTGAAAAAGTGAATGCTCCATCCATGCTTCGACTTTTCGCCTCCAGGAGACTACAGCATGCTGCGGGATCTCTCATCTCGCAAGAGGCAAGAGCTATGAGCACAATTTCCGCATCGTCGACACCCAGACGGCTGTCTCCCATACAAGGCGAATCGAGCTCAGAGAAGCCCAACTCACAGCCATCTTCGCCATCGCCATCGCCGTCGCCGTCGCCGTCGTCCTGGCCCTCAGCCTCGCTCCCGCACCCTTCAGAGTCAACAGTAAGGCTAGGCGACAAGCTCGATAACCTCATGGGAAGTCTACAAGCTTCATCATCGAAAACACCAGCACTAGAGGCCAGCCAAAGCACTCTCTCAGCTTTAGCGCTCCCCTTCACCCCCCCACCTCCACCCGAGCTCGACCCATTAGAGCTTTCGGAGACCGAGAAGGCAAGCAGGCGGAAGAGAAATAGGAAGGGAAAGGGGGAGAAGAAGGAGAAGAAAGAGAAGAAGGAAAAGATGTCGCGGGATGTAATAATCGCACCCACTCGAGCATCAGGTGGTATACCAAATCCCTCACCACAATATATGCTACAGAGCGCTTCGCTGCCAGTCCCGCTTCAAGTCCCTCAACACCTCCTGGTGGTGCTTGATTTAAATGGCACAATCTTATTCAGGCCGAACAGAAAGCAACCCACCAAGTTTGTAGCCCGCCCTCATGCTCTTCGCTTCCTGGAATATTGCATCGATAGATTTACCGTTGTAATATGGTCCTCCGCCCGGCCTGAGAACGTCAACAATTTGATCGAAGCCATCATCCCACCCCACCTTCGCCAAAAAGTTGCAGCAATTTGGGGTCGCGACAAGTTCGGCCTTACGCCCAAAGATTACAGCCTCCGGGTACAATGCTACAAACGACTCACAAAGGTATGGTCAGATCCGCAAATTGCGCAAACACACCCAGATTATCAGTCTGGACGAACATGGGATCAGACGAATACGGTACTGGTAGATGATTCCTTTGAGAAGGCAAGGAGTGAGCCTTTCAACTTGCTCGAGATTCCGGAGTTTTCTGGCGATATGTATGAGCCCGGTGAGATACTGCCTCAGGTTCACGATTACTTGAACTTGTTAAGCAACCACTCAAACGTCAGCGCTTGCTTGAGAGCTGTGCCTTTCCGAGCTCTGACTGCTCCAGTGGGACCGGCACCTGGCACATATCATTAAAGTCTTGCTGATGAATTATCTGCCTCCCGTAGATGATGTGAGACATCTTTCTTAGTGACCCAGCACTAAAGCCATTCCTTAGTTGTACAGTAGCTTGGATTCTGCTCTTGTCTATGATTCGACGCCCCCGAGAGAAGTTTTACAGAGGGGTGAACTGGCTTGCTGCTTGTATAGGGATGGATTTGTTAGCTTGTAGCTGACAAGTGCAGCAGTTTACCTGGGACGTTTCTCAACTCGTACATTACGCGGCGATTTGCTTTTACGAATTTCCTATTTCGAGATACCCAGGAAGATGGATTACAATTGAATTACTACAACACCCAGACAACAAATTCACTTGCCTTGTGATATCAAAGTTTTGCTATCAACATCTAAGTCACTTTTCTGACCATTTTCTTTGAACTCCCTCGTAGTGCTCCCTCGCTTGTATCTGAATGAAAAAAAATGCCTTCGCCTCAACTCGCACATGTTGGAAAGAGGTTCTTGGGGAATACTCTGAATAGTGATCTAACTTACTGACTGAATACAAACAATGACTTATCCAATTGCATGCATATTTCAACACATGATTTGCCGTTTCAACTCCATAGTCAAGAAGCAATTTTAGTCTGACATTGTATTTTGTAAATTCATCAGTCATGGAAAGGAGAGATTATGTCTGAATAGCGGGTTATCCACGTGTTGGTAGCTTACAGTAATCGCTTGTTCGCTTCAATGTAACTCAAAGTTCGTCGCTATAATCGAAAGTCAATGGTAGGTTTCAAGATACAGATGTGTGGATTTCTGGTAAGAACTAGGATGTTTTACTCGTTGTTTATACGAGTCTTGAAGTTGTTATATTATTGTGAAGGTCTTGAAGTGTAACTGTGTAGGTAGTTGTGATATTAATTCTTGGGGGAAAGGGGGGGAAGAGTTGCAGGTATGATTTAAATAATGAGTTTGCTTTAGCTTTGCTTAATGGGGTTGGAAATCTGTTGATTGGATGTAAATACTCTATGTTCTTGATTGATTCCAGCTGCTTTCGGAACCTAGATCATTTCACTTAGCTTTGAAGCCCCATGACGTACGTGACAGTATGGTGGAGTGGAGTGGAGTGAGGGTAGGTATGTATACCAAGAAAGCATCCGTCCGCGCAAGAGTGCTCCCTGAGGAAGACATAGTAACAAACATACCCTTTCCGGACTTCTCAATCATCGTTCTGAATGCTTGGTATAATCAAACGGGCCCAATGATGTTGACACTGTAGTGTTTTTCATGTCTCTCGCTTCCGCGTCTGCAACCGTGGGCCATATGTGAGAAAAAGAAATTCCCGCATTGGCGATTATCACGTCGAGGTGGTCGATTTTATGCTTGTTTGGCAATTCAAGTGCCGCATGTATGACACTTCCTTTGTTGGCCGACTCAATGGTCACGACATTCAGGACGCTGAATTTAGCTACTAGAAGCTCGGAGAGAGCTTTTGAGGAGGCGGATGAGGGGTCGCGAACTTCCGCTATTACTGTTGAGTTAGGGGTGGAAAAGGTACTGTACTTGGTGATTAGTCCAAGATCGATTCCTGAGAGAGTATGTAAGCTTGGCTTTAGGACTGGAATCTTGGTGGAGTTATAACTTATAGGTGCGAAGTTACGGGCCTCTGTTTCCACCTGTGATGAGATAGGCTTTATTGGCTTCCATCTTGAGCCTGTCTAGTTGTTTTGAAAAGTAGCTTGAGGTGTTGAGAGATGCGAGAAGGGGGGAATGACCTTTTTGGTGTCTGGTTCTCTTCGTCCTTGCTGAAATAAGGTCACTGAAGCTTCCTAGCAAGGTTATTTTCTTCCAAGAGCTAGATCACATTATCATTATTAAGCACTCTAGTATTGACCACTGCGAAGCAGGGTTCAATTAAAGAACTCCGCTATAGTAAATACGTTAGAAAGCGGCGCTGTCATAAGTGTGGATTTCTGATCGCTAACAGTGAGGCCCTGTCCGGCTCGCACATGTAAAATCTAGCTACACTTTGAAATAGACGATTAGGTAACAAGTATAACTCGAACTAATTAGGTTTTTCACACGAATTATAGTATCTCGCTACTCATACCTCTCGCCTCCAAGCACGGACACTTGTGTACTTGGTCTCTTAGTAGAGAAACTGATCAGACTGGCGAGTGATGACCAAAAGTGAGGAATTGACGCTTGGCAGTATTGAGTTAAGCCTCACAGTTTAAGATATGGAAACTCTGACAAGCTCAAGCTCAGCTAGTTACATGACTATCCTATGACCCACAGCCAAAATTTATAATGCGGCGCGGCACGGTTGATAGCGATACCGTTCTGCTTCACAAACTAGGTATCCAGCTTTCATCGCACCTGCGGAGTCAATGCAGATATCCGTATTAAAAGACGTGGTATTGCAAAATCAATTTTCTGACACGGTGACTTCATCTTGTGTTGTCAATTCTGACTCTCAGATCTAAGCGAAGCGAAGAAATTCTCCCGTTCCTGACTTCACCGCCAAGCCTTCACTCATTCTCCCAAACCTCAAGGTATCAACGTAACAACCACAACAACCCCATCTCAAACGTGAACATCCACAGCAAGATTCCAATCCCAAAATCATGGAAGACAGAGCAGAGCACACCCCAATGCACAACTCCTCAAACCCCGCCTCACATCCACACACCACCCAAAAACCACCCTACTCCCGTGGCCACACCCTCAAAACCCTCACTATCTCCCGCCCCCAATTCGCCTACATCCACCTCGCCCTCAACACCCCTTCGCTCCTTAAGTCCACCACACCACCCCTCGACAACAAAACCGTCTGGTCGCATCTCCACTCGGCCCTCACACAGTTCCTCGGCCTCACCGGCTCCGCAATCCCGATCGACATTTTGAAAATCCGTGGTCGAGATGTGTGGCTGAGAGTCCCGCGCCAGGATCGAAGTCCCGTTTTAGCAGCGGTGGGAGGCTGGGGTGGGGAGGAGGAGGGCGTCGTGGTGGGGTGGACGGTTCGCGGGGCGGGGAATTGGTTGAGTAGTTTGGTGGCCCGTGATGGTGAGGAGCGGGTTTGGAATCATTGATTCATTGACTGGGAAGCCATGGCGATTCCGAGTGAAAATTGTCGCAAAGGCATACTAGAGGAGTCTGTCAAGTGCAAATCATCTGGGTCGAGGAGCAGTGAAACAACGAAGTTTCGCTAAACAGGAGAGCGAGACGTTACTATATGACATTGTGTCAATTACTTCAATTAGGGCAGAAAACGGCACCAAATTACGGGTTCTATTCTAAAGATGTCTTATTTCCATCGACATGGATGCACGGCGCCTGGCTATTCTACGATGCACCATCCCTTACTGCACATAATTCATCAAGGCTTTATTTATCTCTTGCTTTTTGTAGATCCCCAAACTCCCGCTATACATTCCATAAAGCCGCCTTGAGACGATGCATATATCCATCTGGAGAATATTGAAAAGAAACTGTGGCATTGCCTAAATCAAGTCATCGACATGAGACTGTTTTGAGCGTACGCCATAGGCTTGATGTTTGGATGTGGGACTGCATCGAATTTGTGGAATTCGAGCTTGTAATTAGGTCCAATGTTGATGTAGGCACCTTTGTTTTCGGTGCTGTCGCAGTATTTTGGAGCAGAGAAAACTGTCTTGAAGTTAGCCATGGAAGGGGAGACTGGACGATTGAATTTCGTACCTGTAATACATTTTCCGTTATGTTCCTCCTCGTAGCCTTCCATTCTCACCTCATGACTTCGGATGATAGCCTCTAAACCATTGTTGTCGCAGAATCTTTTCGTAACATCGGGTCCAAATTGCATACCAACACCTCTCTTACTTGGTCCTCTACCAGGTTCCGTTTGTGGATCTGTCCATAACATCTCCATCATCAGGCCTGCTTGGCCAGGCTGGCGTTGATTGTGCCTATTGAGTTTCCGGATATCATCCAACGTGACTTTGTCATCGGAAAAGAGCCCCCCATGAAGTACGAGGTATTTCTCGCCAATGAGAGTTGCCAAGGGCAGTGCAGAGAAGCTTTCCGAGAACAACTTGAAAACTCGATCTAAATTACGCTTAGTACAATCGGACATATATACTTTCGCTAAGAATTTGAAGAAATGGACATGACATACCATTATATTTAGCTTTACATTCTCCCTCAAACCCATATACTCTATTCATGTCGTCTGTTTCATGGTTTCCTCGATTGATGAAGAAGGAACCTGGGCGAATCCACTTGTATGCGTAGAGAAGAAGAGCAATTTCAGTAGACCAGGATCCTCGATCGACGAAATCACCATTAAATAGGTAATAGTGCTTCTCGGTGGGGAAACCATTCAACCTAAAGAGCTCCATCAAGTCAAAATACTGACCTATAACGACATTAGAAACCGGCAAAAACTTTGGCGACTTTGACTCACCATGCGTATCTCCACAGACAGTCAAGGTTGCATCATCTGGGATCTTCATCTCAACCATTGTTGCTTCATCATAAACGATCTTCTTGACAGCTAGAACAATCTGGTAAACATATTTCTTGTGTATTTTCTTTCCGTTTTTGAATCGCTCAATCATGTCATCAATGAATTCTTGTGTCATCTCCTTCTCTAGTCGGACTCCATCGTAACTGGCATCCACTGCTATGGAATCAATATCCAACCCTTCAGCTGCCGAGGGCTCGTCTCCGATCTCGATGGCCTTTTCGAATGCATTTCGTTTGACAATTCTTTGGCACTCTGCCAACTTTAATTTGGCATCTTTGTCGCCAGGCGCCTTTTTGACGACAATCTGGAGGTCCTTTTGAGCATCCGCAGGTCGGAGAATTGCAGCATAGGCAACACCTCTACGGTAGTAGGCCTGGCAATAATTGTTAGTGGGGATGTCGGCACAAGTGGGCAAGAAGTCGTACCTTGACGAAGTTGGGATCTAGTTCAATGGCCTTGGTAGCATCTGCTATAGCATAGCCGTAGGCTTCTGACCTAATGTTCGCCTTCTGCTGTTAGTCACAGGAGGGGGCGCAACCCAGCTTTATGGAGATGGTACCTGAGCTCTGTTTGAATAATATGCTGGGACCTTGTCGTCTAAATCTATGGCTTTTGTGTAGAAATCGATGGCAGTAGGCCAGTCATGAGCTGCGAATGCTTTGTTTCCTTGGTCCTTTAGGGCAACAGCCTGCGCTTGAGGAGTCGCCATGATGTAGTGGGGAGGAAGAAGAGGAGGAGAGGGTCGGTGATGGTGGAGGGAGGGGTGTATTTCCTGTCCCTGTCCGAGTACGAGTGACGCAAAACAGTTGGGTATACCTTGCAAGTAGGAGTTCAAGATGCTCGGAGAACAGAGGAAACGTTCCGCTGGACCAGGAAAGTTGAATTTCTGCTGAACAATTTGATTTGCGGGTAGGGCAGAATTTCATGAAGCAGAAATTAATGGTCCATGGCAATCCCAGCGAGCGCAGCTCTCTCCATGGTGGAGGGGCGGGGGTCGGAAAAGCAAACTGGACCGACGTTAGCCCGGTCTGTCATGACCTGCGTCCTGAGCTGTGACTACTCTACCTATAACTTCTTCAACCTCATTTATTCAGGCACAACGTGCGCATCTAAGCATTTCCAAATTTTCTGCCCGTACACACACAGAGAACGACGTCAACGCACTGAGCATCCCACAGCACCTGCACTGCATTGTACTGCACCTTACTGCACCCCACGATCGCTGTCCTAATCGTCTGACTCCTCCCCCACATCAGTCTGACCACGACCTGCCAGCTCACCACAAAAGCTTCTACCTGGAAGGCGGACAGCACGGGTACCATTACGAGTAGATCTGCTCTTGTTTTCAACGGATTGTCTCTACCTTCTGCGTTGTGGATATTGCATATTGTAGCAGCCATGGAATCAAAGGCGCTTGCTCGTCGCGCGGTGGATACAGAGCTCATGCCACCTCCACCGCCTCCAAAGCGCATAAAGCGGCCCAAAAATGTCATCGACGAGGAATCATACACTGATGCCATCTCCGAAATCATCGCTCGAGATTTCTTCCCAGGACTTGTAGAGGCAGAGACTCAGCAGGAATATTTGGATGCATTGGAATCTCGAGATGGGGCATGGATCTCCAGTGCTGGCCGACGACTTCAACATGTTATGACGCCGGGTAGAAGAGTAGGAAGGCGAGGGACATCGATACAAACGCCCGTGAGAGCATCAGAGACACCGAATGGCTATGCAGGCGAGACCCCCATGTCGGTAACCTCAAACAATTCGATGGCTTCCACCGCCACGGCAAACCCAGGAGTCCGCATCGATACAAATATGAGCCTCGACAAGTTCCAGTCATTATACACAAGCGAGGACAATGAAAGCTTTTATAAGCTCCTGGACAAGCAGAATCAAAAACGGGCCGAAAAATATGCGTGGATGTGGTCAACCAACAATAAATTACCCTCAAAACTGATGCTGAAACAAAAAGAAGTTGAGCTGAAACTCTTAGAATCGCGAGCATCTATCCACGATGATGGCGGCGAAAGAAAAAGGCTCGCGATTCGAGATGTAGAAGAAAAACCGGCAAAACCAGACTCATGGAAATATCAACCTAGGAACGGCTTTATGTTCATGCCAGACAGCGTGGAAGATTCTATTCAGACAATAGCTCAAAAAGCCCAAGAGGATTCAACCGCAGTTCCAAAAGGAGTTGCATACGCAAACACCCGAATGCCAGAAAGCAACATTGCAACAGAAGCACTGAATGTTCCTCCCTCACCTTCGCTATCTGCAGTCAGGGATGCAATCGCTGGGCGGCGGCGAGCTAGTGACTTGGAGTCAGGCTTTGATGGGAGCAAAACCCCACGTGTTAATGGGTATGCTTTTGTAGATGATGAACCAGAAACTGACGAATGTCCACCTGCGCCAGTAATTAATCTAGGGAAAGGCGAATCCGTCAAAAATCCATTTGTCATCAAAAAGCAAAGCAGAAGGGAAGATCTACACCATAGAATGGTCGACAAGAATGCCCAAACAAAGCGAGCGTCTATCAAAAATGGTATGACGGGTAGAGCGGACTTAACTCCAGTCCCCAAGTTTCCTAGTAGCCCCAGAGTTGGGACAGGCTCACTTACTCCTGCTGCACAAAGACTGTGGAGTAAAGTTGGAAATGGTAATATAGGTACGTCTGGTGGATTTGGAGTCCAAACCCCGCGTACCGTCAGGCCAAAATCAGGGTTGAAGAAGCCATTGACGCCTTCAGGGAAATGACAACTTTTTGGGGTCTTTGATCAAGCGGGCGGACTTGCAACAAGAGCGCGACAAATAAAACATATGCAGAATAGGCGGCGTTTAAGGACTAGCGATATACCCAGATTGTGAGTCAATAGACTAATTCAAAACAAATAGAAGTATGAAATTGATCTTCTAGAGTCCTGGTCACTGCTCTGTATACACCACGAGTAATTATTATGCTAAACGTCTGGCGCAAGTAACGCAATTGCCCTAGTATACCTAGGATAATAAGACGTGAAAGGTGAAAACTCTTCTCAATCGTTCGTACAACCAAGTTAGTGTACGAGACTTTGAAATAATATTTTTCTGATCTAGGCATGCAAAGGGCAGCGACCATGTCTCTTACCCGGACTCTCATTTGTTCCCATCGAGCATTCCTACAACCCATCAGAAAGAGCGAGGGCGTTATGACAGCCACTCACTCTCTTATTTTCGCTGCCATTTCCACACCCCAAAAACCTGGATGGCCAACTACCTCGAAGTTAGATTTCTTCTCGTAGATAAGATTGCCTTGTTTCAAGCGAAGCAAGTCAAAAAAATCCGAACTTGAATTCTTCACATGAGATCGGTCCATCATCTACCACATTCCTCAAAAGAGAAGGAGACCATCGTATTTATCACTGAGCATATTTTGACTGAGGTCACCTTGTGGGGGGAGACGGACACGGCGAAAACCGAGAAACCTTAATTCTTCCATGGCGATGTGGGTATTTTCCAGTCAGTGGAGAGGAAGCTTAGCTCTCCCCACGCATCTTTGTTTCAATGTTTCGTTTCGTTTTTATGCTTGGACCATTTCGGGTATGTTTGCGAGTTACCTGGATGGGAGATGGTGATCTAGAGAACGCGATGTCGTCGGCGTGTCCGTCTTGTCGGTTGATTCGCTTAACCCCTCACTCGGTAAATGGAGGTCCTCCATCCGCGAAAGGGGTAGCCTCGTGGTAGTCTAATCCACAATGACTCTTAGCGAGCAATTTCAATGGCTTGATTTGTTGAATGGCCCTAGCCAACTATCAAATTACTAGCCAAGAGTAGGGTCTTTGACTTCCATCCTCTTATGATCTACGGTGTACCAAGAGTTCGTCCGAGGTGATCATCCGGGTGAATAGTGTGAATCCTATCAGAATGGCCCGGTCGAGAATTTCATTTTAATCGATATCAATTTTAAAATCGAATCACATCACTTTTGATTGGGAATAAGTTGTATTATACAATTCGTCGAGCAGATGATATAAAGAGCGTCGCGTCCACCTCAAAGAAATGCTCGATCCATTGGTATCTCCTTCGAGATTTCTTCTCTAGCTTTGTATCCTTCAGGTCAGAGCACTTAATATATACAAAATGCACTTCCTACACTCCTTTGCACTAGCGACGACTCTTTACACAGCCCAGCTCAGTTCTGCTGCTGTAATTTTCCCAAAACCAACTCCAAGCTCATCAGCTGCGCCTGCTGAATTTCCTACTTTTCCATTGTCTAGCACTACAGTTCAAAATATTTCTTCATTTCTGAACATCGTCGCTGCTATCCCCGACGATGTGCTTGCGTCAGACGAAAGCTTAGCAGACTACTTTACCGAGAAGACAAAATGTCTTATCAATCACAACCATAAATCCAAGCGTGGAGACCCTTCGGCAAATCACCCCAGGAAGAAGCCTGAACAACCCAATAATACTCCACAAGAGCCAGGAAACCCCCAAGGAAAAGGCGCGTTCTCGTGGCTAGGCTTTTCAGGGAAAAAGCCAGAGAAGCAACCAGAACCCAAGCCGGAAACGACTCCAGAGAAGGACCAGGGAAGCAAAGGGTTCAGATTTCCGGGATTTTCAGGAAAAAAACCAGAACAAGAATCGGAGCCACAACCAGGACAATGGACAGAGGTGAAACCAGGGAACGACCAGGGAAAGGAAGGGTTTCGTTTTCTCGGATCCGGAAAACAAACTGGAAATGACCCGAAGCCAGACGAGACATCCAAAGATGACCAAGGAAAGAAAGGATTTAACTTTTTTGGACTTGGAAAACAATCTGAAAAACAGCCGGACCCGAAGCTAGATGAAACATCCAAAGATGACCAAGGCAAGAAAGGGTTTAACTTTTTCGGACTTGGAAAACAAACCGGAAAACCAGGGCAAACTACATCGAAGAGCCCGCAACAAACTAATGATGTGCAATCTAGCACTGCACCACAAGCCCCCACAATGACCCCGCCGCCAACACCAGAACAAGATTCAGGTCTACCTGCAATACCTGCGGGTGTATTACCTGCAGTTGCTGGTGCATTACCTGCAATTGCAGGTGGTGTTCCATCTCTCTTGGGGGGTCTCCTCAACCCTGACGAAGCGACACCAACACCAACACCAACCCCAGCTACCGACCTGGGCTCCACCACCACACCTGGAGGCTTCATTTCTGTTCCCACTGCTGCTCTGCCCAAAATCAGCGCTGCAATTGCGAACTACCAAAGCAGAATGGGGGGCGCGAAACCAACCGGTGGCATGGACACCAAGCTTTATGACGAAGCCACGGCAGCTATTGACAGCTTGATTGCACCATTTGCCAGTGCCGTGATTGACAAAATCGAACACAAAATTACAGCTGCTCCCCCAAGTGCCACTGGCCTTGCTGGTGACTTTAAGACTGCGGTGCCCGCGTTCAATACCGCGCTTGCGGGGTTCCTTGATGGGATTGTATTGAAGCAACGAGATGAGAAGAAATGCTTCGAGGCTGAGAAGATGAAGGGTATCAAGGGGTGTGTTGATGCTCTTGCTACCTCGCCTGCTTCTAAACAGTTGGTGGCCTTGAAGGCTGCTCTTTTTGGAGCCGGTGGGGTTGCAAAGGTAGAAGCTGGGGCTAGGAGTTTGACACTCGAGCATCCGGTGTTAAGTGTGTTGGCGAAAGTGGCTGAGGTTGAGAAAGAGGTCGGGGCCTGCCAAATTTTGGCTTGAGTGGGTGTCATTCATTGTCATATTCTTTCATTTATCATCTCATCTTTCTTTTGTCTAACGAAGCGTCCGGTCTGGGTGGGATGGTGGAGTAATGGTTGGATATTGGAGGGTGTGATAGATTCCCCTTGACGATTCATGTCTTATTATTTAGTCTTTATAGCCTTGTCAGGCTGCTTTAGTTTAATTTCTTAATGTCTAGCAAGTTACCTCATTACCTGCAAAGTTGGAGAACAAAATATTGCACGGCACACCCACTCGAAGAGATCTACTTGAGTACTGCGCTCTAGAAAAATATAAAGCGACCAATTAGCTGAAGTTTTTCTATCTTCCCAAACTCGTGACCAACAACACACACTATCTTCAAGATACGTAAACAAGCACTTGTCTTTCTTATTAATAGGCAAGTTATTGTCAGGAGTCTTTGCAGGCTTTTGTTATATCCCCAGACTGGGTCGATCCAAATTTAGATGGAATATTTAGATCGAGTCACACAAGTCCCTCCCGCCTGGCATGTACAGCACCCCTGCACGTACCCTGTCAACCGAGATCGGCAAGACATCGGGAGCGCGTCATGGTGTCATGGAAGAGCTTGGGCCAAATGTTTGACTTCACATTTTTAAACACCATGATCTGAGATATCTGGACATTACCCGCCACAACAACAACATGATTCGGTGAACACTCGCAGCTACGAGAATTGCTCGTCATGTCCGGAAGAAGGTTGCTGGATTTGGCTGCGCTTCTCAGCGCCTCTCGGGGAGTCGCTCAGAAACATATTGCTCTGAGAAGTCGGCAACTTGATGTTTACAATAGGACCTCAACGGTATCGAGAGCTTTGCGAAGCCAAACAGAACGGGTTACGGAAACTTTGAGAGCTGCGACGGTTCTTGCTTCGAGACTCAATGAGAGTGCACCAGCATGGACATACGAGGCAGAGGACACTTCTAGGGCAACTCATAACGGGAAAGAGGAGCCGATTCCTAGAAAGGATCCGCCAGAAGTCGTTCCGGATGTTGGATTGAAGGAGGGGGTTGAACAGGACCATCATTATGATCGATCACCGGCAAATTCGTCTACAGACGCACCCCCGGAGGAGGACCTAGAAGTTCATCAAGAGAAGGCGGATAGATACCCTCTGCCAGACGGCACAATACCACCTAAAGATTTCAGTGAAAATAGAAGAGAAATAGACTCAGATTCTACATCAGTCAGGTCCCAAACCGAGACGTCAAAACAGCCTTTGAAAAATGAGGGCCTAGAACCAAAATCCACAGGAGAATCGACTATTCCTGTCCCAAAGCACCCCTCACCCCTCCCAGATCAATTAAAGACCGAGTTTCAAATACCCTCAAAGACCGCAGATGCGTTTGATGACTCTGTTGACACAAAAAAGGAAGGGCATGATGAAGAAAGCTTTAGTAGAAGATCAACACATACCTCACCGGCAACTTCCTCACTACCTCAATTCAAGATTCCTGAGAACCCTTCAGACGTACAGGGACCTGAGCATCCAGCAAAAGGCTCGCCCAATCCGGATACATTTTACAGTGACGGTCGAACTGAGCCTGCAGCTGCCCCTATAGAGGAAGAGATCCCGGAAGGTGTCAACCTGAACCTTTTCCATAACCCAAGAATTGCGAGAAAACTTGGGGGGAGAGTACAGGGTGGAAGTATTGGATTAGGCGCGAATAACCGAAATCCAAACAGATCAAATATTGTATTCGGGAAGCCGCCTACTACCGTCAACGAGAAAAATGAAACCCAGATTAAATCGGAGAATGAAACGAAGAGGGCTGGAGAAGACCTTTCAAGGAATATCTCCGAAGAAGGCCAGGTAAATAATAAGCATGCCATTAGAAGATAACACGTACTGATGACTGACAGAGATCCAGGTAGCTGGTGCTTCGCCAAATGAACCTGCTCCATATGAGCTCAGAGAATCAAAAGTCCCGTCTTCCAGGCTTGGGAGAATCTGGAATTATGGTGGCCTGGCAGCTGGCATGTTTGGAGGTGCGATTACCGAAAGCATTCGCCGAGTGGGAGGTGGTGGCGGAGAAGGATCTTTCATGCTCAGTGAAGCCAATATGGAAAGGCTTGTAGCCAAGCTATCTCGCATGAGGGGAGCTGCGCTGAAGCTGGGCCAGATGATCAGCTTCCAGGACTCCAAGATGCTCCCGGCACCAATTCAGGAAGTCTTGCAGAGAGTACAGGACCGGGCAGATTATATGCCAGCCTCGCAACGAAACAAGGTGTTGGCATCGAACCTTGGTCCTGAATGGCGAGATCTTTTCTCCAGCTTTGACGATAAACCGATAGCTGCTGCTTCCATCGGCCAGGTTCACCGTGCGGTATTAAGATCTTCTGGAACTCGAGTGGCAGTAAAAGTCCAATATCCAGGAGTTGCAAACTCTATTGATTCTGACCTCAACAATCTCGCAATACTTCTCACTGCATCACGCCTGTTACCAAAAGGCCTCTTTCTTGACAAAACAATAGCCAATGCAAGGGTTGAATTGGGATGGGAATGCGATTATGTTCGAGAAGCAGAATGCGGCCGTCGTTTCCAAGAGTTCCTGTCTGACGAGACCGACGTTTTTGTCGTACCAAAAGTCTTTCAAGAAGCATCTGGGCCACAGGTCTTGACCATGGAGTTTCTTGACGGAATCGGTGTAACAAGAGTCAAAAGCTTCACACAAGAACAAAGAGACTGGATTGGCACACAGATTCTGCGACTTTGCCTTCGTGAAATCACGGAGTTCAAATACATGCAAACAGATCCGAACTGGACCAATTTCTTATACAATGCCAAAACCAACCGCCTCGAACTCCTGGATTTTGGAGCGTCAAGAGAATATCCCGCTGAATTTATCGAGAAATACACAAAGCTCCTAGCAGCAGCTTCCGTATCCGACAAAGAAACCATCCGTAGTCTCTCTATTGAGCTAGGATATCTCACGGGCGAAGAATCAAAAGCGATGCTCAACGCACACACCTTATCAATCCTCACTCTCGCTGAACCATTCTTGACTTCTTCACCAAAGATCTACGATTTCAAAGACCAGACTATCACGGAGAGAGTGAAGGAGCAGATTCCCGTTATGCTCAGGGAACGATTAGCGCCACCACCAGAAGAGACTTATAGCCTTCATCGAAAGCTCAGCGGTGCATTCTTGCTGTGTGCCCGTCTGGGTAGTCGGGTGCCCTGTAGGGAGTTGTTTGAGAATAGTATGAAGAAGGCTCGGGAGTCTGGACTCATATGAAAGCTTATGTATGTATGATTAATTCTGTGTACTTGTATGATACATTCGCCTCTTTTTGATGATGGCATGGTTATGTTCTCCTTTTTAATTGAGAAACAACTGTGGTCAAGAACGCTTCAATTTATGGCTGAATCTACCTGGCTACCGTATCCAGCCACTAAGCTCATTAGAGGTTATGAGGTTTCACTAAAGTAAGTTTTCCTGCTACTTCCAGGGTTTGGTATGTTCGCCAAAGCTCGGGTGTAATCTTAAAAGACTGTCAACTGCCTACATAAATCCCTTGATCTTTGGGCTTATCAAATATCATGTATATCTATTCCATGGTCCGACATGTGGCAATTTGAGGCCAAGTGCTATAGCAGGATGCATTTTGGGATTACGGTGGATCCACGCAATCTTGATCTCCAACCTCACCGACCAAAGCTCAAAAAGTTTCCATGGCTTCGCAATCACAACCCTTCACAGATGCCCTCAAACGCTCGTCCTTTCGCGGAGATGGCCTTTTATCTCACCAAATTCTTTACTTCGCATTTCCGATTAGTCCCCTTCATGATGAGGGTTTGCAGAAGCAACCATTTACATATATCCCACTACGGTTGCCAGGCTTCGACCTTGACTTATTGGTATGCCTGGTTCCCTTAGAATGGCGCATGGAAATTTTACCCATCAAACAAGAAGCTTAAAGTCACATCAATCAATATGCCGAAACGGAAAATGACAGATCAACGCAGACGATATTTCTTATTATAGAGAAGCACAAAACATCAACACACTAGCTTTTGGATCCATAATCCGTACCGTCATTCGGTTTTCTACATAGAACACACTCGCCATGACTGCGTCATAGAAATGCAATTGATATCCTGCTATCGAGGTCTTCAGAGTAGTTTGCGACGTGTTTGCAATTTGGGAAATGCAAGACCCACTCCTACGATGAGTCTGTTGCAGATTCGGATGGGGAGTAACTCTCTCTCACGGCCGAGGATCTTTTCTTTGGGACAGGAGTTTTTGCAGATGACATGGCTCCAGCTATTGATGCACAGTTAGCTCTATTTCTCCAAAAGGGAGGAGGGCTACAAACCATTCTCAGCTGTGTCTTGACCGTTGCCACCCTGCTGCTCTCCATCTTTCGGCCGCCCACAGACATTCTCGGAACTATGTGATGAGCTGCCTGCCCTGTTCTTATCGGAAGCTGTTGGGTGCTTCTCAAGAATATGCTCCATCAATGCTGATCTTCCTTTAATGGGCTGTCTACAATGAGGGCATCCCCGACAGCCTCCTATGGGGCATGCTAGGCCTCTTTTACTCAAATTCGAGGCCGAAGAACACTTACCTCTAGTTTGGTGGTTCTTCATATTCTGGAACCTCGTAAACGGGCATACACTGAGATCGCATTTAAAGTCACGACGGGTCTTCGCTACTTTTCGACCTTCCTTAGGTAACTTGGGTTGCTGGATCTTTGGGTTCCTGGTCTTCTTGTCGCCTGCGTAACTCGATTTACTTCCGGACTGGTCTAGGTCATTGAATTTTGCACGACTATCAGGTAGTTTGGGACCTGTAGATTTGTTAATCTGGTTGCTTGAGTCGAGTGGTGGCTCGCTGTTTCCTTTCGGCATGGTATGAGATCTGGTTCCCAGTTCTGTTGGCGGCTCCACGACCTCGTTATGCACATTTCTGCTGTGTATCTGGAGATCTGTGAATAGAACGACATATCGTCAGCATCTGCCACATAGTCCTGCCATCTGGTTCGGGCATTCAAAAATGCGAACAAATTGATTTGAGACCACTCACGATTGTCTTTATGCGTCTGCAAATCAGCAGCTTCAACGAACTTTCGTTGGCACTTTGGACCGGGTTCCTGCTGAGGTTGCCTGGACAATAATGCCTCGTTATCAGCGATATCCATCTGCCAAACATTCGGACTCCATTGTGGCAAGTCTCGCCTCTGGACTGTCAGATCACAGCTCTTCAGAGAGCCCTCACCTGGATGAGTCTTATTGAAGAATGTGTTTGAATTAACCAAAGCATCCGACATCTGATCACCTCTACCAAACTCTTCCCTAGGATGCATGTGGACTGTCGCTAGTAGGGATAGGTTTGGGGCCTGTTCATTGAGATTGGCTACCGATGTGCCGAGTTTGTGGAGCACAAACTCGAATGTGTTCTTGCTTAGTAAAGTCCGCGCCTTCAAGGCTAAAGCTGCCTCGAATATTCCTTGCAATCTGGACCGACGGTCCTGACTGGTATCGTCTTTTTGACCCCAAGATTGAATGGCTTCCTTTGTTTGTTCAGAGCTAGAGGGGAGGAACAAGGGCGCCAGAGCTTTCAATAGACGAGATGTTTGCTCAGCCCCATTTTTCACGATCATTCTATCTCGGAAGAAAGCGCTTGTGAGCAACTTGTGATGAGCTGCCAATTCTAGGTTTCGTAAGCTCTTCCAGCCATCTACATATCCCGGCGGTTATTAGTTGACACCAGCAAGGATCAGATTTCTTATAACAACTTCCGGGTCATATTTTGCAGCCCAGCGGCGCAAGACCAATCTTTCTGAACCCATCTCTTCTCCATCGTTCCCCAGTGCACAACGAATGAGCTTTGCGAGTTCGGGATTCTCTATGGTATTTGGTATAAGCAGAGGGTTTCGCTGATCGTGGCCAGTCAAGATAAAATTCAGCTCTGAAGAAAGGACGCTCATGGTATTTGTGACCTCTTCCCAGCATAGCAGAGGTGGTGTCGACTCAACTCGAGTGAAGTGGGCGAGTTTCTCCATTTCCTTTATCCTCTTTGTCAGCTTCCAGATCTCTTCATTTTTAAGATACAAAACGTCTTCAATGGATGACTCTCCGTTATTTCTGCGTTCGTCTCTGGCAGACTCCAAATGCGTTTTCTCTTTGCGCAGTGTTTGAATCGTTGATTTCTGGTTCTCCTCTCGCTTGGCGAGCTCCTGTACTTCTCGATTCCATTCATCCCGCATCTCGCGAATTTCCATCGTGCTTCTTTTGGCTTCTGATATCAGCCTTCTCTCGAGTGGTGTACGGTGTTTTTCTTGCGGTTGCTTCGTTGGCGATATGTCTTCTTGCACATTCAAGGTGGGCTGGCGGAAGTCTTGGTCTTCGGACGCTATTCTTGCACGTTTCTTGCTTCGATGTTCCGGTGATGGCAGACGTTTACCTGTAAGTTCAATAGCAGTCGTTTGTAAATGTTGATGCATTGCTTTGTCTCTCCGTGCTTCAATCATTTGGTCATTCTAATCCAGACGTTGTCAGCGAGAGTAGCGCAGTAGAATTGTTGCTCGCTTACATTATCATCAGCTTGAGTTTCTCAGTTCATTCCTGACCAGATGGGAAAAATGTGAAGAAATATGCTCTGGGTTGAGTTTTGTTCCTGCCAGACGTTTTAATAGGTCGCAAAATGTCTTTTCGTGCACTTCGACCTTGTTTTCCACACAAAAGTCCAACCACGAAAGGAACGTTGCCCTTTCTGGTAATTTCCATACCAAGGGCTCTGACATACCTGGTTGAAGTTGTGGTTTGATATTTTTGGTGAAGACTATAGATGAGTCTTTGATGAGATGCAGCGTTGGTGACTGATGAGAGGCGGTACTTGGTTTCTTCGTGCACAAGACTGCTTACAAGGTGCTGTACGTACGTGGCACTATCTCCGCGAACCGTAAGGACTAAGGAATACCAATTGCGACTATTTACCCTCGAGTTCAGATAGACATCGACAAACAAATATCGATAGGCAGTACGAGTATGCATGAGAAATATGCAGCCCAACACATGCGGAACATCGAATTTTGCCGAAGCCGATCACATTTGTTTGCTCAGAAGTAAAATGCCAATGTATGTTTACGATAACTCTGACTAGTAGTTGAGTACACATATATTTGGAAGAAGCTATGCAAGCTTCTAGATTATCCTACCATATTCTAACGCGCTTCCTACCACAACTTCAATGAATTTAAATCCGCTGTGTTGCCCCAAGCCTTCTGCTTTCTCTCGTGAGTCGTGGCCGCCTACACAAACAAACTTCTTTTTGGAAAGACCCTGGTCATGCAATGGACGTCGACCCCGCATACGGCAAGATGCATATGCGTCGTTGCCTGCTTTCGTTCCGCTGTAAGACTACTGTGTGATTCGAGAGGGGTGGAGCTTGCAGGATTTTAGGAATACTTGCAATATAACAAATACTGAACTGCTAATGTTGCTGTCTACTTCATTTGGCCTCTTGTCATTTTCTCAGATTGGACCTGGAGTTGATCTGAACGAAATGGCCACGAAAGATCCCCCCGAGCTGGACGAGTTTCAGAAGCTATTCGCGGCTGCACTCTTTCAATCAGCTTTGAAAACCCAACAAGCGGACCAAAGCGCCAGAACCCCTGCTGCTATACAACACTATGGCAAGAAGGATAACGACAATGACAAAGATACTCGGGACTCAGATGTTGACATGACTCCTCGAGCTGTCGAATCTACACGCAAGTCTCTGCCAACACCGACAGGGGTCACCAAAAATGATAAAACCCCAACGCCTAAATCAAAATCAAAGAGCCACCCTGCTAAGCCTTTAGGGGTGACTAAGCCTCTTCATAAGTCTAAAAAACTGAAGTTACCAAGGCCAGTTCCTGTTCAAGACGAAGAAACCAAAGTCAATTGCTTCTTGGGATGATGATTTCTCATCAATCAAACGATCCGAGAGTCCAGAGCAAGATTCTGCCCCAATCTTGCAGACAGCCAAGAAAGCTGCGGATCAAAAGAAGCCCAAAGCTAGACCTCGATTTCAATCCCCAGAGGAAATTCCCCGGGCGATGTTGTCACCACACCAGCCCGAGCAGAAAGAAAAACGGTCTCGTCGGGCACAGCCTAAGGTGTCTTACAAGCCCAAAAAAAAGTTCATTTTGGGCCTAGATTACGGCACGACTTTCACATCAGTATCATATTATACGCACTTGGTTGACGACACCGACTTCACGGTGCTACCAGGCGATATCAAAAGCATCGTGAACTTGCCACTTAGCGGTGCTGAAATCAGACAAGTACCAACACAAAGTTGGTATCCCCTCGTCCCCAGATACACAGCCCCGAGAATTGACGGCGAGCTGTCTGACGATGAGAGCGACATGGAAAGAGTCGCCTCTTCCACTAGCAAAATGAATTGGTCAACGGAAATCGGCACCCGTGCACACCAACATGTTGACAACGACACTGGGGAAACCTTTCTCTGGGGATATGAGGTAGCGTATACCATGTACAAAGCTGGAACGACCCGCAAAGTTGACCGATTCATTGATCGTCCTAAACTAATGCTTGTCCGGAGCAAGCATACTGAAGCGGGTAGAACCAAGCTTCTTCCTCGTCTCAGTGGCTCGATTCGTGCTGGAATTGTCAACCGATATGGGGAGATTGGAAGGATAGGCATGCAAGACCTTAAGGATGCCATCGCTGATTTTCTGATCAGAATTTTCCAGCATACGAAGCAGCAGTTGCGGGAGAACGAGGGGTCTACAGATGACTCTGAGGTAGAGTTTGTGATGACAGTGCCAGCCATATGGCACCAGGGTTCCTCACGTGTTATGCAAAATGCAATTGCTACCGCAATTAAGGCCACCGGTCTTGGAACTTTGTCATATGGCAGTATTGACAACCTTTTTGTCGCGACCGAGCCAGAATCAGCGGCGACATACTTGATGGGGTTTGATAATGAGTTGGTGGTAAGCCTTTTCGATTTGTTATTCTCCTGGGAACGCCGAGTTCTGATATATATAGGGGCCGGCGATACCATAGTTGTGCTTGATTGTGGGGGTGGAACAGTCGACGCAGCCGCATTCGATATTTCGAGCACTTATGCGTTGCGGCTCAAGAATGAAGTTGGCATCCCAATAGGTACGATATAAGCTCTCAATTAGCAGAAATTAAGCTAACCTGAATTTAGGGGACAATTGTGGTGCAAGTTATCTTAATGATAATTTCGAGAACCGAGTGCTTGAGCGATTGGCCGACGAAGACTACCTGGAAGTTCGAGGCTTGACTCGAGAAACAATTGTCAAGCAACTCGTTCCAGATTTTGAGAATTACGATAAACGATACAAAGATATCACAAAACGGCCAGCAGGTTCTCTGAGAATACCAGGCCTCCGTGGAGATGTGAGTAGAGGCCTAGAAGGAGCAGAATCAAAAGGCTTCGAGGACAACAGACTCATCCTAGATTGGTAAGTGTGTTCAATGGGTTGTGGTCGATGGTGCCTGATATAGTGACAAACAGGAGAGATTACGATGCTATTTTTATGCCAATTCTTCGACGGGTTGGAGACCTGTTACGCACCCAGCTTGAAATGGCTTTCGGAAAAGACAAAATGGTTCAGGTGAGTATACTTGATATTTGCCTGGTAAAAGGGCTACCATCTGACAGAAACAAAGAAAGTTTTCTTGATAGGGGGCTTCGGAGCTGTACCATCCCTACGCAGCTATCTTCGGAAATTTCTTCATGACCTTGTTAGTGAACTTAACTTGCCTTACGAAATCGAACTTGTTACAACCAGTGTTCAGGAGAGGTAAGACGTCTGAAATCCTTTCTTTTAAATCTCGTACTCGTTATTTTTTCTCAATAGCGTCTCGGCCATCGCTTCTGGTGCTATCCTTCGGGCTCTGAATAAGGCGGGCGGTCCTATCAGACGTGTTGAATCAAGCTATGGATTTCTTCGCCGTGAGCCGTACCAACCGCTGGAAATCCCCGAGCATAAGGAACAAACACCGGAAGTAGATGCCCTAGATGGCCACAAGTTTGTGACGACCATCGATTATTTCATGGTAAAGGTGAGAAGGGCGAAGACATCAGCCTTCAGTGCATGGCATAATTGACCAAATTATAGGGAATGGTGTTGAAGCCGACCCATAAGTTCCGACCATTCACATGCGAACATGCTTTCGAACTCTACGACGAAAAGCTCCGTTGTGAGGAAATCCTCTACGTAACTGATTTTGCAAAACGCTCTCATTTTCATCCTGATCACCTAGAGAACAAAGGTTAGCACTCATCAACGATAGAGGCCCCGGCAATAATTTAATATTTTCATTAGGTGCTCAGATTGCTGGAAGTATTATAACGCCAATGGACGCCTTTCGGAGTCCTGACAATGTCGTTCTTCCAGACACCGATGCCAATGGCGAGGTACAAGGCGAGCCTCATTACGTGGTTTCGTACGATCTGATTCCAGTTGTTGAGGGGAGAAATCTTCTTTATGAAACGATGCTTCATAGTGGAGAAGTGCGTCAGACTGGACAGATAAGTATCGCGTCTGCTTTTCGACCAGGAACAGATTAACATTCGATGTTTTCTCTTTTCTTTACACCTTTCTCAGGCTTAACAATTGAGTTCCATGTAGGTTTCGCAGTCGGTTCTTGAAATTGGCCGACGCAACAAGTGTGCTGATGTCTACGATGGCATGGATGGATTTTTTTGATTTTTAGCTTTGGAAAGATTTGGGAGGGTAGCGATACCCGGGCGACATCTTTGTTAGATAGATTTAGTTCCCAATGGCAATTTGTGTTTCAAGAATCTTGATTGAGCCAAAGGCACAGTAGGTTAACGAGAACCAAGTGAGCCTCGTGACGGTCCAAAATGCTGCTTCCATGATTACGAGTAGGTGACAAGATGTGTTTAACGTGTAACTATACCAGCCATCTCGATATGTAACCCTCCCCCTCATTTACCCGTAAGCAGGACGAACGTGAATATTAGTAATAAAAAAAAAGATAGAAAAGGAAAAAAGAGGGAAAGGCGGCAAAAAATATTTCTGTATAAGAACAAGTCTTGCTTAAGGTAGGATTCAAACCTACAACACAGAACCTATTTTTTGAGCCCCCAAATCGTTCTGCTGCCTGCCCCCGCGAAATCCTTAAAGTAGGGATTGGACCTACGAATAAGGGGATGCATCTTTTCGTTGACCGTAGGCTAAATTGATGTCCGTTTGATGGGCAGTTAGTCGAGGTAGCTGGCTGTTCAAACTTGTTGATCAAGTTCGACGCCATTACGGCTGGGCCAGCGCGACTTCTCGCACCTTGTATTATTTATTGGTTGACAGCCGGCGTGTTATCTAGGGACTTAAAGGACAGAAATGGAAGTGTGGTCTTTCTTCGGCAGGTTTGGCCAATGGTAGATAGCGGAATGTTCGCTTATGTCTTGGCGATCCCGCGGCAAAACACACGGAATGTCTCCTAAGTCAAGAAGCCCAAGGCAAGACAATCCATGCTAAGATCCATAGGCCCTCAGAGCACGTGATTCATCTCAATTCATGATTCCTCTCTCGCTTCATCCACCTTTCGTGTGGATCTATAAGGGGATAGTGTCCCCAGTGTTTCATGACTCGAGAACCGCGAGTTCGGCATCGACTTGGAATTTGTTGCAGAGTGCAATTCCAGTACCTTTTGAAATGGACCAACAGGATGCCCAACGACCAACTATCTCGGGCCACCAAAAATATCTTCTCCCAACTCAGAGACCAGATTCGCTCTGAAGTCTACAATACAACTTGGATACCTGATATGTGTTTCTAATTATCCACGATTGACTTGTAAACATGCCCGAAAAGTTCGCTCTCATCACAGGCGCCAACAGCGGCCAGATAGGTGCTGCACTAGTCGTAGCATTCCAATAAAAAGGCTTTACTGGCTTCGCAGCAGTACAAGATCGCGGGAGGGCAACGGATATCTCCAAGCTTGAAAATGTACACATACTCACTCTGGAACTAGCACACCCTTCGTGTCCCATCTGTGCAAACCCTCGGGATCCTCCAGCATATTCTCTCCCCTGTGAGCTGCAATATTACCACATTTCATTACCCAATGACCCCCAATTTTAACACAACATCGCTGATACCCTGAATGCGCGATCTCAGTGAATACCAACGACCCGGATATAATTTGCGAAAAATATTGTGTTCAAGAAGTCTCGAAGCGTTTACAGTAAACTTGTCTTCGGCTCCTGAGTGAATAAGCACGAATCAAAGATAGGGGCCACAAGCGAGATACGCGAAGCCAGCAAGCTAAGGGTGAATACGTTATTTCTCTACAAATACGCCACAACCCCACAACTCACTCCTCAAATTCACTCATACCAAGACTCCCCAGATCTCCAATATCCCCACTAACAATCTCACCCCCTACCACGTCACTGGCCCAAACTTCTCATCCTCCCCAAGAGTCTTCCTGATAGCCGTGTACAAATAATCCTGTTTCAAAAATCAGTTCTCGCTCCTGGGCCGACACTGACACTCCTCTGTTTGTCTTTCTTCAGGATTTTGAAAACATACCGTCGTCTCATAGACGCCCACATTTCCCCACCACTCCGGAGTCGTCACATTCGGCAGCACAATCGCGAAGAAAATGATAATTGTCGATAGCACAAGACCGGTATCTAGTCCCGCGGCTGTGATGTAGTTATAGTAGTGCCACCAGCCGGGAAACTTCCCTCGAATCCAGTAGTTGAATGTTAGACCGGCGGCAGCCCACGTTGAGAAGGATAGGGGCGTTGCGCTACAGGATGTTAGTATTGCAAGATACTTTGAAGGGGATCTGGGGATGGGATTCGAGAGGGAGACCATGGGTTGAAGAGAAGGGGTAGAGAGAGGAGTATCACGTACGGCGGTAACCAACCCATTGCTCCAAGCATTACTGGTGCATTCAATAAACGTGCTGGAGAGCGAGGAAATGCACGGATCAGTGCGTAGAACAATACCGGCAAGAGGGCGCCGAGAAGCCAGTAGTATTGTATTGCAGAGTAGATTGATCCAGGGCCGAACATACGTTGTGGTCCGATGAGACCCCATACTATGCTAGATGAGAAGAAAGTCTTTCCGTTCGGGCAGGTGTAGTGTGCCGATTGACCTCTATTGTTTTGTTAGAAGGGAGAGTGAAGGAAAGGTAAATAGAGAAGGGCGAGGAGACGAACGGCGTGCAAATGTCTTTTATGTTTGCCAGTGCCCAGTTCATTACCGCGATTTGAACAAAGCAGGCCCATAAGGTTGCGACGACTTGGCAGGAGAATGTTGTACGGGGCGGGATTTTCATGTAATGTGCCATCTAGATATAGTCAGCCAGAACTCAGACCTAGGACCTTTGAGAACATCTTTACTTTCAGGTCTCCGCTGTAGGTTTGTCTGGATGAGTGTTAGAACATGTCGGTTAAAACTCGGGAAATTTCATGTGCTTACGCTTGACCTAGTGTGATGGTACTGAATACCTTGAATATCATGACACCGATGGGGTTACCGGGAATGACAAAACCAGCGAGGAAGGGAGAGAGGACATTAAGTGCTAGTTCAAGTATCAGTAAATCATGTTCGTGGCGTGGAACGAAAGCATACCGAGTGAGATATTAGTCATAGCCAAAATCATACAACACGGTATCTGCATTCACGTCATTAACACATTTCTAGCTGCGGTTTCAATCAAGAAGACTTACGACAAATACCATAGCCAGCATGATAGAGAACAAATATGCCCACCCTATACCCATATTAGCCACTTCATAGTCCAATTAAGCGAAGAGGAATCTTACAGGGCATCTGAGAATCATAACCCAAGACCGTCGCCAAACCAAGTGCGATAGCAATCATCAACAACACGAGATACCACCAATCCGGGCACTCCTTATATTTCTTCATTGCTTTCATGTGAACATCAGGCTCCTGGTCTCTAGCTGCTCGGAAACGATACCAGACCTCACTGCCATGGAAAATTATCGTGTGGATGATTGCGGCGGTAAGTGCAGCGAACGAAAGTCCATAATTCAACGCGAACGTGGGGGCAAGAAACACGGGGGAGTATTTTTTGTATTTTTGGACATCTAGAGTGTGATGCGGTGTGAGAATCTTGGTAACGTTGTAGAAGGATTGGGTGTTATCGAACAGAGATGAAGTGTTGATGGGGAGGTATTCTGCGTAGCTAAATTGCTCTCAATAAGCTTTGATATTCAGAAATCAGAAGAGAAATTGGGATAGCCACTCACAGAGATCCGGTGTACGAAATTCCAATGGCAGAAAGTATTACAAAAACGACAAGACCGATGAGGGTGTTGAGGTGCGCATGGGCTGGAGCGAGAAGGGGATTTCCAAGATATCCGCTGACGTATCTGGTGCTACGAGTCAGAGAAGAGGTAATAACCGGACTGATATATGGAGTCTTACGTCCAGTCAAATGTAATTGGGATAAGTGATAATCCAGTGAACCCACCGAATAGTTGATTAAGGACGACATCATTAGGTTTTATCCCTACATCTGTTAGATTGATCCACGTGGGTGACACTGTAAGACGTACAAGATATGAAAGCAAAGACTGACAGTCCCTGGAATAACACTCCTGGTATCCTAAATTGAATAAGTAGATTTTTTTGGTAGGAAGATCAAGAAGTAACTCACCAGTACCAGGCGAAAGACGCCAAAGTGACATAGACAAACCAACGATATCTTGAAAGAACCCAGCCATTTGACTTCGATGAATCTGACTTAGACCTGTCATGAAGTGCGAAAAACAACGAGGTACTCGAGAGCACACCAGGCCATATCATTGAAGATGGCCTATTAACATTAGCAGGACATCATGAAAACTACACATTGCTTCCAGTGACATACCAGATGACAAACCGACGAAGCATACCAGAGAGGGCAATTCCAGTAATTTGACTGCTGATAGTAAAGAGCAGTTGAAACCCCCATCCCATATCGAGGTTATAGTACGCTGTCGTTGTTAACTTCAGTAATTCAGCAAGGACGATGCATTTAACTAACGTTTTCCCTTCAGAGCTAGCAATGCATCGGTTGAGTAGGCATAACCTATAGATACGCTAGTATTTTGTTAGCCAGAGAATGTCACTTTCGAAGATCTGTCTCTAAAAGATCTCTTACTTGGATATGAGCTATCAATATAAGTTAGCGATATCGTGTTGAAGAAAATATAAGCTGGATAGTCGCTCTTACGGTGATGACTGCATGCTCCTTAATTGTAAATGGACCAGTGTTGAATGTCCACTGAACACCAAAAGTGTTAAAGACTCTGGTAGGAACAACCTTTGCCCAAAAGCAGCCAATTGGGAAAACAAGCCTAAGTTGTAATCAGCCTGGATTCTATAAGAAGAAAGAATAAAAAGGTTTACAGTTGCACCACGACAGCCGGAAACGAAATGGCAGGACTCCTGAATCTTCATCAGTATCTTTTTGCTAGACTAGATAGTCAAGACAAACCTCAGGCTTAGAAACATGTTTAAACCACTACCAACCGTCACAAAAAGCATACCTAAAATCCACGCTCGCACGGTATTCGCAACTCCACCACTATCTATCACCGTCACAGCAGCACGGATTTCCTTGTAAGGCGATTCTTCGGCAAACACAATTTTTGTTCTCTCGATCGCATCAAGGTCACCCGTCTCCGCATTGTGGAGGATCTCGATCTCACTTTGTGCCAGATTTGGATCCCATTGGTGGGATTTGGCAATCTTGGGGATTGCTACTCTTGCTGTGAGATCGGTGCTTTGCTGAAATTGAGGGCTCTTCTCATTTTCAGAAATGGAATCATGGGCTTCTGCTGAATGTGGTGTTGTTATCTGCGTTATGCCATTGTCTGAAGCCGCCTCGTGGTTTCGTGAGAGCCATTTGGATCTGAGTAACGATACCATGGCTGTTTGTTCGCTTAAATCTGAATTTGGTTCCAGTCACAGGTTGATGGTCATGGAATGTCTTGTGAACAAGGCGCATGTATGGAAAGAAGACCAGAATACTTCCATAGAAGTTTTCCAAGATGCAACTTTGGAAACCGACGCACAGCAGGAACCCCGCATTATAGAAAGATAGATACCAGATCGTCCGCCACTGATAAGGAGCTGCCACCTTAGGATTCACTGTACGCATTTGGATGGGCAAAAGAGTGGGATAGTAGCATTGTATGTTTGACTTATCAAGGTATAATAGTTCAGATAGCACTTGCAATAGACGGCAATGTCGTCATGTAACAGTTGATAAACGAATAAACTCTTTTGCCCAAATTTGTGTAAGATAACAATGAACTCTCAAATCCAGGGTTTTCTGGAGTACAATACCTGATATCGACACCGCCGATACGACTACTTTGCTGGTAGCAAACCTTCGCTGCCAACAAACAAGGACACACCTAGGTATCTGTTGTAGCAGACATCGGCACGATGGGGAAAGGGGACTTGAGTAACATAGTGAACTCTATTCGTACAGAAGATGCAGGAGCACGTGCATGTAGACGAGTTCGCGTCAGCAATGGGGAAAAGGGGAAAGGGGAAAGGGGGCAGCAGAAGTGCGAAATGGAGATATAAACTCGCAGATATTCCTTTGGCCTCTGGGAATAAACAAAGAGGATCGAGCAAAAGAAAAGAACCGATTCCGAAAACAAAGACCAAGTTATTGATCTGATCGAGTTTTTCCAGAACCACAAACTACGGTACTCGAGTACGCTCCCTCGGCTCCGTAGTAGAATTGCCCTCGCTTCGATGCAGGTGCAGGTGGGGAGGAACAACCTAAGCAAAACCTACCTACAGTAGGCACATGCTACCTAGGTCAGCCAAGAGATTTGTCGATTTCCCCGGGCCCCGGGCCATGCTCATCCACGGGCATGATTTCCCGAAATACTCGCTGGTGCTCGTACTCATCGGTCATTGTTACGCCGAGCCGGGCCGAGGAGCCGAGACTCGCCCTTATCTTAGCGCCAAAGGTCCGATAAAGAGGGATCGTCAGAGTCCAGGTCCGGCCTTCATGGCCTTCATCATCGACCAAACACCAGACAACGATGTGGTAGTGACACGATGGCTGGCCCAGAACCAGAACCAGATGCGGAGCCATCCTACACGGTCTTCATCCGTCTCCCTTTTCCCAGGGGAGACTTTGTTGATCCCCCACCGGTATGAAAGTCCGTTCTACACGGATTGGGTGCGGCAGAGAAGCTGACTTGGGACTCTCATAGGTCGAATGGGGAGCTGCCAAAGACGAGGCCTTATGGGAAATCCTCTCCAAGTCTTCCAAGAATAGCGTGATCGATTGTCTGTTGGACCTTATTAGTACCCGAAAACGCAAATACGCCGCTAACAAGTGGTAGGGAATGAACTGGCCGACAAATTCCAAGTAACGCTGGCCTTCCTTTTACAACAGGCAGCATGGCTCTACGAAATGAACTTAAGACAGGTTCACGCCCAGTTGACCAAGGTCCGAACAGCCAAGGGTTCTACATCCGCAGCGCCTTCGCCGGTTCCTGGCAGTACATCTGAAAATGGAGGAGGTGAAACAATGAGAAGGACCGGTTCTGGGGGAGGAGGTGACAAAACACTGCTTCAAGCCATCATACATAAGCTCATAGGATACAGGTCCACGAGTCTCATCTGCGCTCTCCGGAAGAAGAGATACGCCGTCGGCAGGGAATGATGGAGTTCCAGGGACCCCAATACGTGCAATGGGTATGTTGTTGTCCTCCTGGATACAAAGCCGTACTGACTTTCTTAGCTCCACCATTCTCCCGGACTACTTCATCAAACAATACGATGGGCGCTTCTCGATACCTTCCTCCCGCCTCACCGCGTCCTCCTAATACAAAGATGAACCGTCGTTCACTCTCTCCTAAACCCAAATCCCGGCCACCATCGATGGCAATCGAGCCAGCAACTCGCTCTCCTCCCCCCGAAATCCTTTCGTCTCCTGTATCTTCATCCTCATCCTCATCCGACTTTGAACCTCCTGCTCAGAGTCGACTACTACGACGACCTGCACGTTTCAAGTCAAAGCATGGCGATCCAGAAGATGGGGACGGCTCAGACGACGAACCAGCATTTATGCCTTTTGCTGAACCTCCTCACCACGACCCAAGTGCTACATTACGAGGTGACCCTCGGAACATAGGTCGTCGGACATTACCCATACACAAGAAGCCGCAGCAATCACAGACTTCGGATTCCTCCACAAGTTCGGCTGCCGCACCATTGAGAGCACGCCCAGAACCCGTAACAAGAGAAAGCTCGCAGAGGCATAGGATGACTGGTCCATTATCGCCTCGAAGAACTGCTGAATTAGCTGGTAGAAGCCCGATATCGAAGGGAAAGGGGCGAGAAGGTAGTGATGGGACGCCGAGCATGGGGAGTAGCTTTAGTGATTTGGATGGTAAGTCCCAGGCTTATTGTTGCCGTCTTGCCCCACAGTTCATTGAGTTATGTTGACTTGACCATCAGATGCATCCGTCACGCAAAGTGCTCTCGAAGAAGCATTAATGAGTAACATGCAAGCAGGTGGCATGGCTTCTCGGATGTCAAGCATAAGCCAGGCACTGAGGAGTAAATACCTTTGACGAAAACCTCATGTATTAAATTGTAATATGATGGAGCGCATGGCGTTCTTTGGGTATACTGGAGTTAGGGAAATATCATGGGAGTTAAGGTAAATACGTACCTCCACAAGGTTAGTTTTCCAAGATTAGGCCTATATCAGAGCCGAGATAGGAGACCCAAGATATTTCATGGAATTTTAGGGATATTTCTCTTTTTCTGGACATTCGAGTGCTGTTATATATGTATGATTAGTAATTCTCTAGGGGGGCGTTTTGAAATCCAGAATGCATATATCTTCTCTTCTAGAAAATGATGGAAAATATATATCTTATCGTAAATAGGTTTCTTCGTTTCTGGTCGTTTTCGAATCATTCAAGCTAGCTCAAGCGCTCTTCTCAAGTGTTCTTCTCAATCTTCCCGAGTTGAATTATATATTGAAAGACTAGCCCTCTTTTTTAATGGAGTATGCGATTAATAGGGAGACAGAGAGGGTACACTTCCCCTCTCTACCTACATGGAGTAAGCGTGTGTTTCTCAAACTTACTGGCTTTCGCATATATTTCGTATTGATTGTCGTCCCGTACTCCTCAAGGCGAAGACTACATTCAATACTATTATTACAGTATCATCTGATATAAGTTTTTGAGTTTTTGTCCCTACACTTTGTAGCTTGTTAGTCAAAATTAGGTGACGGCATAAGGATGTAAAATAGCACAGAGTACAAAGGCGAAACCAAAGATAATTGGAGAAAGGAGGGGAGGAGGCACACTGTCACTCGTTTGCCTACTTATGCAGTATATAGTATTCAGCAGCAGGTTTCCAAATGTGGCAAAGGTATTGAAGATACGGAAGACTGCAGCAAAAGATACACACACCACTATAACCAAATAGAATTGGTTGGTTGTTGTTGTTTGGACATAACTGAAGGGAAGAAATCCCCACCAAGCGATCTTGTGTCAACAGTGTCTTATGAGAGGCTGGATTTCTTCTTGCACATGTTGGCGGTACCTTGAAGGCATCGTTTTTTTTTGTTCGCCATCAGCAAATCTGTGGTGGGTAATTGGTGGGATTGAGCGGCACTGTACTCTCCACTGGCATGGTGGTACCTGCCCCTTTTGTCTTCGCTTGCTGCGGAGGTTGGGTTCGAAGATTATGCCTTGGTTATGCAAGTTCGGTCTTATACATGTTTTATGCTGTGGCTGTGGATGTGGCGGCGCAAGGTTCAGCCTCTGAAAGTGCAGATCTCCAAGAACTCGGGACATGTCGCATTTCATCATTTCATCATCCGATCACAACCACACACCCTTGATATTCCACAATTAAATTCAAAAGTTCTCGACAGTTCAAGGAAGGGTCTCCAGGGCATCCCATTTTCATTGCCGGTTCCAGCCGTGCCTTGCCGGCAGCTAAGGTTACTCCGTACATGAAAATGCTCCAATATGCCTGCCCCGCAACAGCCGAAGCGAAGAGATAGACCATGCGATGCGTGTGTAAGTATGCTCGTGGGTACCTACCTGGGTCTGGCAGATGGGTCCAGTGGAGTTTCTCAACTCCTCTACTCTAGTACACCAGCTGGCCGCTGCCGTCCCAGGCTACAATCCAAATTCGGTAGTGGAGATCGCTGACGGAGCCGAAAAAACAGAGGAAACGAAAGAGTAGATGCGTTCTTGAAGAAGGTACCCCTCGGTGTGTGCTCTGTAAATTCCATAACCAGGAATGCACGTTCCTGCAGAATCCCCAGTCACGAAAAAGGAAGAATGCCGATTCCCCAGGAAACGGCTCCTATGAGGAAGAGCCTTCACAACCAGCGCCAAAACGAAGGTTGTCCTCCCCAATCCTGGTCACGTGCTCAAACTAATAAACAAGCAGAATTTCCAGCTCCTCAGCAGCGTCAAGAAAGTCTCAAAAGAGGGTCATTCGTACCATATCCGGTACGGGCGTCGAAGAGTATGATAAACTGTCAAGCTCGGAACCTTCCCTGTTGAAAAGAACACTTGGACTGAAAAACAACGAGCATTCCAAATATGTTGGAGCAACAGCTGCTCTCGAACCTTCTTTTCTTAGCCTTTCGTCAAACGTGCCGTTCAAAAACACGCTAGCCGAAGTTCGCTTGGGTGATGGGACACTTCGCCGGATTTCTTTGAAATCTACCGATTCATTTTTGTTGCATCCTGATGCTGGAACTCAGGGATACGCAGAAGAGCTCTCGGACCTTGATTCAATTGAAGCCGTAGTATCACCTCACGGAAAGGCTTTAATCGATCTCTATTTCCGCATCGTTTTCCCCAGCTTTCCTATACTACATAAAGAAGTTTATCTGGAAAAGTACAGCAGGTCTTATCGAGAATTTTCACCACCCCTGCTTGCAGCCGTTTATCTCCATGGCTTACATTATTGGACATTTGATGACTCTTTGAGCAAGTTTTCCAAACCTGATCCCAAAACCCTCCTCAAGCTTGCTAGGAAGTCGCTTGGAAATACCATCCATCGACCGAAACTATCCTTGCTCCAGGCAGGCCTCCTTTTGCTTCAATACACCGATACTGATTCAGCTGAACTGACGGCTCAGATGGTCAGCGTGTCATATGGGCTTGGGTTGCACTTGAATCCTTCGGATTTTGAGATTCCAGATTGGGAAAAGGGCCTCAGAAAACGACTCGCGTGGGCTCTTTATATGCAAGACAAGTGGGGAGCATTGATTCATGGCCGGCCACCTCTAATAAATTCGTCGAATTGGGCGGTCCCTTCGGTATCCGATGTGGATTTTCCAGAAAACCAAGCGCATGAAGACGAACAAGAAGGAAGCTCCGAAGTTGAGAAGGGACGCATTCTTTTCACCCAGATGATATGCCTTTCGGAAATCTTGGCGGATTTGCTGGAAGGTGTTTTCAGCATTCGGAGTGCTGCAGCTATCTCTGCAGCTGGTAATGGACTATCGTTGGTTCTTGAGAAAGTCAAGCCTGCTCAGATAAAACTAAGGGAATGGTTCTCCAATCTTCCCGAATGTTTGTCAATGGGTTCAACTCAGATTTTGAAGCTCAATGCTGTGGGTTATCTCAGACTCGCGTACATAGCTACAGAGATCACGATACATCGACGAATAATTCTTGCACTCACTCCGTCCGTGGATTCTCAGTTACATCAAATATGTCGATCAGTAGCCCGCGAACGTTTTATGTTTGCAATGGATTTTGTACAGTCTTTGAAGCCCCAGCATCTCTCCTCCTTTTGGTACTTTGCCTCTCCTCAAAACTTTGCCTTGATTGGGGTATTTGGTACATTGTTGCTTTCAACCGCGACCAATGAGGAAGAAGTTGGATTTTATCGCACAGCGCTCAAGGAATATCGTTGGACTCTGAAAATCAACAGCGAGAATGGCGCTCGATATATGAAGCCCGCCATGACTTTACTCGATGCGAACATGACTCTTCTCAAGGAATCGAGCCAAATTGGGCTAATTTCAGAGCCACAGCAATTAGCGAAGCCGCCCGAGGCACTATCTGCCCCCCAGCAGCCGTCGTGCGATGTTCTAACACCTACTCACATCATTGAAACTCCGTGTTATCAAGAAGAAGATAGAACGAGCTCAAATGCAATTTACTCGCCCGACAGTTTGAACACAGAGGTACCCCATGATTTCAATTACGAACTAGAGGATAGTAATCTATGGCGTTACTGAAGCTACAAGGCTCTTTCTGATTCTGCTCTCATGAATAAGGACTTCATATTTATATCATGGCTAGCGGTGCTATTAGGAAGTCAAGAGCAGTCAGTGAAAATTTCTGCGTGGCACCACACCTGGCTTTCGATAGGATTCCTCTTATCGTGCTAAAATTCTTCCATCTCGACGTGGAAATCATGCTCGAACCCGGGGTAGGCAACCAAGCTTTGCTACCCTAGCCAAAAGATTCTTGTCATGGGTCTTTACCCATTCCGAGCTTTGGGTTGCGCCTACGCAATGCAGCATTCTTCTACCTAACGTCCAAGAATCCTTGATTGCACACGAATTCGTCGACGCTCATGGTGCCCATCGATCCGGGTATACATTGTACTTGGGAAGTGTGACGGCGAGAGAGTGGACGAAGGGTGCGATTAGTGTCAGTGTTTTTACCTCTTGTGGGAGTGAGATTGATGTCCTGATGGTTGGCGGCGTGTGATGGAGTGGTGAGAGCGTAGTGAATTGATGTGTTGTGGTTAAGGAGTCGGGTTTCAGTTGGGGCAAGGGGTGTATTTGATGGGTTATGAATTTATGAATGTATTTTTTTTGACATGGAGTATTATATGAATTAGGAGATGAGGAGGTATATCGCTAAGGCGAAACATGTATTGTCATCGCTGGTAATCGGGTCTTCACACCCAAAGAGTTCCTGTTGCTATATAGATCTGCCTCAACCCTATGTATAAAGAAAGAACAGCGGATTAAGGACAGGCTCCAGCGTTTGGGTAGGCGAAGCTTTGCTGCAGTAAGTAGTGCCTGAAAGTTGTTCTAACATTCCCGATTAACAGAGCGATAGTTTCCACGAGTTCTTGTGTAAATGCGCGCCATTTAATCAAATGTTTAGAAGCATTATCCTGAAATGCTACAACGGATGGCCCTCGTAAACTCCAAGCATTGGTTGAAAAGAAATTGGAGAATGTTAGGCATCTGGAAGGGTTCCTATTCTGTCGCGCGCAAATGAAGTGGTTTGAACGCTATGAAGAGGTTCGAACTAGCAGGAGCTGAGCTTCTTGAATACAGGTAAAAGTCGGCACCCCTGACCGTAGCCGAGGAGGGGGCCAAGTAAGCTACATATAGCGTATATCCCACATTTAAAGTCCCAAAACAATACCGGACACCACAAACGCCGTAAGATACTTTCAACTAATCCCACCAACCCTCCAAATTTCATATATATATATATTACATGCTCCAAACGACCAAGTTCAAAAGCGGATATCTCGCTTAAAATTGTTTCGCCTTTAAGAGCCTTGGATATTCAGGAAGGCCACGCTCATCCATCGCCTCAATGACAGCTGCAACCGCCGGGTGCATACCAGCCGTAATCGCCTTCTTACACCACTCGGCCATAGGAAGCACCTCAAAAGCACTTCCCGTCTTCAGACCAATGTCTTGCAGACTACCCAATTGGATGATCTCATCGCCGACTTGATGGGAGTAAGCGACTGGCTTGGGGTTGGTATTGAAGACGTGCTTGGCAATATCAACACAGCAACTCTCTGTGTACACTAGATCCAGAGCTCCCTTGTTATATTCCATCTTTGGAGCGGCCTTGATCTGCTTTGCGTAGTGGATGAGAGCGTTCACCCAATCTAGCTCAGCCTTGGCTCCTTGGGCGTCCTCGCCTTCACGGACAATAGTGGAAGGTCGATGGATGCAGATGCGAAGACCGTACTTGGCATTGACTGCTTCGAGGAACCGCTCGTTAACGTACTTCGAGGACATGTAGCCATGAGCACCATCCGCTGGTGGAGATGTCGATCCTGGAGTCATTACTGAGATTTCGGGGAAGGCCTTCATGTTCGAGAATAGAGCGACACCGACTGAGGAGACATAATGCATTGGAATTCTGCGCGGCACGCACAAACGTGCTAACGTAACGGTTGACCCAACATTGGAAGGCTTGATATCGCGGTAGTATTTCAGATGAGAAGTATCAGCACCGTTGTGGACTACTACGTCAACTTCGGCGAATATTGCCGCTGCTTCGGATTCTGACAGCCCGAGGAGGGGTTGATCGAGGTTCCCTTCGTAGTACTCGATGGCGCTGCTGCGTGGAGGTAATTTACCGGTACGAAGTCGCTCTTCGAGCTTTCGGACTGCTACACAGATCACCTTGGTGGCTGAGGTATTATTGACGAAGTAGTTGAGCAGATGGTGGCCTAACAGACCACTTACACCTGTTAACAGGATGACCTTGGGAGGTAATGTAGGAGCCTAGATAAGGAAAGTTAGCAATGCATTACACCTTAAGGAGGTGGGTGTGTAGGGGTGGAGTGGTCGAAGATATCGATAATCCGTTTGGGGGAAACACAAGTTAGGAAAGCAGATCATCCTTACCGGTGCGCTGATAGATATCACCTGTTGCATATCTGCTGGAAGTCTAGATTCCGCGTCCCAATCGACAAAGCCACTATTGTTCTTGTACGATGGGGAAGCACTTCTCTGAGTTGGAGTTGTCGCAATAGAAGAATCCTGGACTGATCTACCATCACTGCTTGCTGAATCCTCGCTATCATCAAGGCCAGGGACAAGCTCAGAGGGAACATTCTCCACAGCAAATTGAACCAACGTTGCCATGGTGTCATTACCCATGATCTTGAGGACCGGGATACTGACCTGAAAGCTCTTGAGAAACCAAGAGCGGATGTCGACAGAGACGAGGGAGTCGAGACCAATTTCATTGGGTCGCATTTGCATGAGATCTTCATCGGGCATGGTCATTTGCAATACGTTACGGAGCTGGTTGGCGAAAGATTCTGCATTTTTATCAGTCATGGCACAAGAAAAGTATGCTGGGTCGACCTTACCTCTAATAACTTTCTGAACCTCTTTTTCAGTCTGGCAAGCCTCAAGCAGGTCTGAAATGGAAACGTTCGCGGCACTTTCGTGCTTATCCTCTTTGGCTCCCTCTTGATGAATGATGAAGGATGAGAACTTGGGGTTCATGAACCAATTAGGGGCATTTGGTGCATCAGCTGGGATGTCAGAGAGACCAGTCGTGATCTCAGGTCCATGTTCGGAGCCAAGGAAGCCAACATCTATAGCCTCTGCGAAGATTTGATGCCAGTCTTCTTCGGAGAGATGCATAAGCGAGATCTTCTGGACGATCAAATCCAAGGCTCTTCTCGACTCTCGCTCCATATATCCAGCGCCGATGATAGCACCAACATTCACAGCCGATCCATTGAGACCACGTTTTCTGCGTTGAGCTGCCAGAGAGCACAAGAATGTGTTGGCTGCAGCGTAATTTGCTTGGCCCAGGTTTCCAACGACGCAGTTGATGGAGGAGACGAGAATGAAGAAGTCGAGATTGATAGTTTTGAAAATGTTGTCCAGAATGATACTTCCGAAGACCTTTGGCTTGACAACGTTCATGAGTTGCTCAAATGACATATTGCGGATGGCAGTGTCGTTCAAGACCATGGCACCGTTCAAGCAACCGGCGATTGGAGGGAGGGTATCGCAGATGGTTTGGTGGACTGCTTTCATGCCCGGTTCGTTGGTCACATCGCTAGGGAGAAGTCAGCGAGAGCTTAAAGTAAATATGCCGAACTCTTCAAGTGAATCTCTCGAAGGTTTACAGCGTATAAATCGCCCTCCAGCCTTCATATCGGTACTATGCTGGGTCTCACAGCAAGGAACAAAAAAAGGGAGGAAGGGTTAAATGATGGACTTACCATGGCAATATGGTGATGATAGCGCCATTGCTCTTGTGAGTCGCAAGCCAAGATGCCTCAATTTGAGGCTTTCTGCTGGTCAAAACGACGTTCTTAGCTCCACGGTCAACCATCCAGTCGATAAGCGAGACACCGAGCGCGCCAGAGAGACCAACAACCCAATAGGACTTATTATCCTTGAACATGGGATTCTCATCAACTCTGGTGATTTGGACGGGCAACAAGCTTGCAGTAGTGAAGTCAATTATCGTCATCGGCTCTGTTGGACGTTCGCCACGTGAGACGGCTTCAAGAGATATAACACTTGTTGGCAGATCACGCTGCTCTTGATTCGTGTACCCAAGAACATTGTCAAGTGCCCTCCAAAGGGTCTGGCCAAGGATCGCAGAAGCGGAAGATTTGCTCTTGTTGCCAATTGAAGAAAACAGTGTCTTCTGGGACTCCTTGTGGCAAGTCTGGGGAAGGCTTGACGCAATCGTGAACTCATTCTCGGATCTCTGGATGTGATGCTTAGAGAGTCCAACGAAACAGGAGGTGTCGGATTCAATGATCTGACTGAGCTCCAATGAGCTTGAATATGGGATGAGCTTGGTCCAGGAGCCTAGAAAGTAAGCCGGTCAGTAATTGTCCCGTTTTGAACGAGCCAAGAGTTTTGAGCAAATAGAGCATATCGTTTATGGAAAATGAATCAACGGCAACAGGAAGCGGAAGTTAGGACAGAATATTCTTACTTGGAGTTGAGGCATCTGCCACGTCTGTTGTCCATACAACTTCAACGTCTTTCGCGGAGGCTTGGGCTACAATAGCATCGGCTAGTATGGCTGTGGCATTGTGAATAGCGAGCTTTTGTCCGGTGTACATTGTGTCGAGAATGACCATGGCGAGTAAATGACTCCCCGTGACTGCAAGCATCGTTTCTTTGAAAGAGTCTTGGACACGAACGGCGGACTTTGCTGGAACTTTATGGACTGATGCCAATGTATCAACGAGAGCGATGTACTTGACACCAGTGTTGTCAACACCAAGGATGAGGAACTTATGACCAAAAGCAGTCTTGAGGGCAGACAAAACTGAGTATGTTGATCGCAACTCGACCAAAGTCTCCGTAGGCTCAGTTGTTTCATACTTGGAAATTTCCTTCATTGTACAACCATTATAGCCGAGTTGTATGGTAACAGCCGACTTGCTGACATCGATTTCATGAATAATAGGTCGACGTGCAGAGTTGTAGCGGTCATTCAAAGCATTAATGGGTCGAAGACGAGGCACCAATTGCTTACCGCTTTCTTCGAGAACAATCTCGGGCTCTTCAGTCCAGAGGACATTGTCTGGAATCTTTGCTTGGAAGCGAAGCACTGTCTCAGCGATGGTGGAAGAGTCAGCTTTAAGAGGATCTGGAATGTCCAAGTGCTGGAGGCGAAGCTCGGAATTCTCGTGCATTGCTGTACGGCCGAATCCAACAGGCATGTTAGACCACGGTTCGTCGTCTCGTCGACCACTGGAGGCCCAGAGCATAGTTTTACCTTCCTCAAACATCTTCTTAACTGCATCGAAAGTCTTAGGCGTGATGTCCTTGAAAACTGGTGCATCGAGCTCCGTCAAGCTGACAACGGTTGTCTTGGAATCCAAGATCGAGTAGTCGACATCGGTCAGTGTCTTGTAGGAGATGAGTGACCTGGAGAGAGGTCCGAGGTGTATCTTCAGACCGTTTACAAGATGAATACTGCGCTCTGTCTCTCCTCCGACAATGACCAGTTTCTCAATTGGAGTGGTAGCTGGGGCTGCAAGTGGCTCTCGAAGGAAATTCACTGTCTCATCAACTGCCTGAGAAACAAACAGATTGGTGCAGAAAACATCAGTAAATTCTGACGGAGGGGTTGAGTCGACGCCAGAGAAGCCAGTTTTCTTGAGAAGCACATCCCATTCTTCTGTAGTAACTAAGGGAGACAATGTCCGGCCCTCGTCAACTCCATACCACCAACCTGGAAGAGTACCGAAGATAAAACCACTAGATGCACTGGTCTGGTTGTTGTGGCTTCCTTCACCAACAACAAGCATTCCACCAGGCTTCAAGAGTCTGCGAAGGTTGCGAAGGGCGACATCAAGTTTGCTGCAAGCATGTATGACAAAGAACGCGACAACCAAATCGTACGCACCCTCTTTATAACCTTGCTCTATAGGATCGTTCTCGGCGTTGAGAACCTTGTAGATCATCTTGTCCTTGTGGAATACTGAAGAAGCATTCTCGAAGAAAGCCGCAGAGATATCAGTGAAGGTGTATGAGAGAAAGCTTGATCCAATTGAGTTGAAGATGCTTTTAGTTGCTCCACCAGTACCAGCACCGACTTCAAGCATGTTCATATGTGGGTAACGATCAGTGATTTGCTTGACTGTTCGGCCGAGCCATTTGGCAGATTCCTCCAGACCGAAGCCGTGCGCATAGTAGTCATCAAGGATAGACGTAGCTCGGAATTCTTCCAAGATAGTGGTCTCCCCCTTGAAAACTCGTGGCATTTGCTCGCCGACTAGATGCATTATTCGAGCGTCTGGTAGGTGAGCAAATTCTTTGGTGCTCTCCAAGACATGCTCGAGGGTATCCCCCAACCACGCCTTGGTGGCGTATGGATGCTTGCCGCTTTCCACAAGCTTAGTGACGTGACGAGCAAAGTTCAAGTAACAGCTTGTTGGGCGTGTGGTTCTCAAAGGATCATTCTCAGGAACCAATTTGTCAAACTTTCTGAGATAGAAAGTCGAAATTCGCTCCAGAGCAGCGACGGTATTGGTATGAGTTGGGGTGACCAGAGTATCGCAAGCTGCCTCAATACCGACTGGTTTGTTGCTGACCCAGTGGACCTTGCTGAAGACTCTTCTGTCATTGATTGCAGTGGCACCTCCAAGGGGCACCAGTCTGGCCCCCTGAACCTGAATTGCAATGTTGGAGCATGAGTTGTTGTACAGGTTGACATTACCAACAATCCCCTTCCCTCCATCTGGCGGAGATACAGCCGCATCAACCGGAAAGAACTCATCCTCAGTCCTGCCGTTGGTTCCGCAAAGAGAAGGGTTGATCCTGATGTTTTGAAAGATTGTTGGGAGGTGCAGAGAACGGATGCGCTCATCGTTGGGATAGCTATAAGCGAGTATGACAGATTGGAAGGCAGCATCGAGTTCTGCAGGATGAACGAGTAGCGTTTCATCACCCAAGGCTGGAACTGGCATCTTAATCAAGCAAGAAGCCTTGCCATGACGGCGTCGAAGATCAGAAAGCGAACGGAATCGACCACTGAATTCATAGCCAATTTGGGCAAGAGCGCCATAGAATCCCTCGGGCTCGACGTCGATCATGTGGGGAAGCGTCGGCTTGCGCTCAGGAAGCAGGTTTGGTGACGGCTCTCCCAGAGATATTTCGATGTCTCCACTTGCAGCCAGCGTCAAGTCATCCGGCTGCGCTCCAAGAGCAGCTGAATACGTGAACTTGGCTGTGATACAATCTGGCCGCGTCTTAGTGATCTCGGCTAGCGAGATCAGCACTTCGACTCCTGAATCATCCTCTTGGAATACAACGGCTTGGTGGATGACAAAGTCTTTGATTTCAATGAGCTTGATTGCTTTTTCCTCGGCCATGAACCGCGATGCCTCCATTGCTGTAGAAATGTAACCTGCAGCTGGGAAGATGGTTTGGCTCTGAACTTGATGACCGGAAAGCCATTCCATCTCGCTCTTGCGAAGAAGATTTCTCCAGCTGAGGCTGTGGGTTGCGCTGTCCGGTGAGGCTTCTCCCAGAAGTGTGTGGACCGGATCTTTTCGGAGACGCATCTTGCGAGAGATTCGGGACTCATGCCAGTATTTCTGGTCGTGGTTCCATTGGTATGTTGGCAAGCCTTTGATAACACTAAAGGCCTCTTGACCTGTCATGGCCTTCTCATAGCTGTCCATGTTGACAGAGGCATTGCTAAGATATGACCATAAGAATCCAAATCCATTAGAAGAGGCTTCAACGGCGTCGGTTCCACGAGAAAGGATACCGGAGTATGGAAGTTCTTTCTCGAGAACGTCTGAGATGGTGGTAGTGGCGGGACCTTTGAGAGCTGGGTGAGGACCAATTTCGAGGATGATGTCCGGCTCTGCACCATCTTTCAGTGCCTTGCTGAGTGCTTGGGAGAATAAGACTGGGCGTGTCATATTTTCAGCCCAGTATGTGCTACTTAGCTGCAGTGAAGAATCGACCTGCATTTCGAACACGCTGGAAACCCAGGTACATGATTCCGAAGGTGTTTGAGCCTTGATACCACACCTTTGCAACGATGCAACGTATGGGCTGAAACATGGAAGCATGTGATTAGAATGATATGCTTTGTCGACTTTGAGAAGACGATTGAATTTCTTCTCGTCCTCGAGAATTTCCTGAAGCTCAGCAATCGCATCCTCGTCTCCCGAAACGGTGACGCTGGATGAAGAGTTGCAAGCGGCGATACCTATCCGACCAGTGAAGGTCTCGTCTGCGCAAAGCTCGTTCATATCTTCCATCGAGGTTCCAACTGCAAGCATAGCACCCTTAATACTAGCCCCATTAGGACTTGCAGCCGATTTCAGATGCAGACCACGATAGTAAGCAACACGGATGGCGTCTCGAGCACTCAAAACGCCAGCCGCGTAAGCTGCTGCAATTTCGCCTGATGAGTGACCAACGACTATATCCAAGTTCACATTCGCTAAGCGAAGGAGATCAACCAAGATGATTTGGATTGCAGTACACAGTGGCTGTGAAATGGCAGCCTCACCGGTGCGGGTCTTTGAAGCATCAGCGAGGATCTCACCCCTGAGAGACCAAGCAGGACGGTCTTCTGCTGGCAATTGAGCTAGATGCTTCTCCAACTCGTCGATGATCTCTCCAGCCACCGCCGATTTCTCAATCAACTCAGCACCCATGCGGGCATATTGAGCTCCCTGGCCAGTGAATACTCCCAGAATCTTCTTTGCACTCCTTGCTGGTAACGCTCTGATTCCGATCGGGGCCTCTTTCTCAGTCAATTTAGCTTTCACCTTGGATCGAAGATCATCGACAGACGTAGCCGTGATTGCAGCTCTGTATCCGAAAGCTGATCGACGCTGCCGTAGGGTGAAAGCCAGGTCACGGGCGTTTAGTGACGTATTCTTCTCGAGGAATGTCGAATATGACGAAAGAGTGGCCTTGAGAGATCGTTCTGAGGTTGCGGAAAACACGAATGGGGTGTAAACAGTGGACTCCGAGGCAGTAGTCCTTGGCGTGCTATTATCGTAACTCTCAAGAATTGCATGGGCGTTTGCACCGCCGAAACCGAAACTATTGACACTTGCTCTTCGAACTGGACTCGATCCTAGATCTCTGCTACCAGGCCATGGCTTAGCAGATTTGAGGATTTCTAACGGTCCGTAAAATGGCCGAACGCGTTCACTCAGCTTGTTAAAAAGCATGTTTGGAGGAATAAGCGAGTTCTGCAAAGCCAGCGACGCCTTCATAATGGCTGCCACACCTGCTGTTCCTTCTGTATGCCCTAGGACCGTTTTTATAGAGCCAACGTATAGAGGGTCATGTGATATGTTCTCCGTGACATCTAGGGCAAAAAAGGCATCGTTGATGGCCTCAGCTTCCACTGGGTCTCCTGCTGGAGTTCCAGTCCCGTGAGCTTCAAAGTACTGTGGGCGATCTGAAGCTCGGCTAAGGTCGAGGCCAGCTTTAGCGTAAGTACTTCGAATCAAGTTATGTTGAGCTACCGCGCTAGGCATTGTAAGTCCTTGGCCGGATCCAGCGCCATCCTGGAACTCTCATTAGCATTAATTTTACGGAAGTTGGATTCTCAAGCGTTTACCTGATTCAGTCCTGTTTCTCGAATAATACATTCGATGTGATCTCCATCCGCAATAGCAGCGCTTAAGGTCTTCAGAACGACAGCAGCAACACCATCGCCACGAGCATATCCATTGGCATCTTGATCCCACATGCGTCCCAGACCATCTGGCGACAGCATGTTCAGCTTGCTCTCAATTATGTACTGCTCCGGCCCCAGAATTAGATTTGAACCGCAAGCGAGGGCCACTGGAAGGCAGAAATGTCAGCTTAGTCTTCATTAAGTGAGCTCAGGGGGCATCTTCTTTATTTTAACTCACCACGCGAATCGCCAGAGCGAAGTGCCTGTACCGCCATGTGGATCGCAACCAAACTTGACGAACATGCTGTGTCAATTGTAACAGAGGCGCCCCGCCAGTCAAAAAAGTATGACAGTCTGTTTGATAATATACTTGCTGCTGTTCCGGTTGCTAAGTAAGTTGGTGTTTGCTGAAGATCGCGAAGAAGCATGCTGCCGTAGTCGTTACACATAACACCGACATAAACGGCTGTATCGCTACCTTGGAGATCGCCGATTCTCATACCGGCAGCTTCGAGCCCTTCGTAAACTGTCTCCATCAAAAATCGCTGTTGAGGATCCATCGCCTTTGCTTCCGCTGCTTTGATACTGAAAAACTCGGCATCAAATGAGCTCATATCTTGGTCAATGAGATATGAATGTAGAACGTTGGCGGCACCATGATGTGATCCATCTTTGTGGTAAAACCCCTTTGCACTAAATCGACTCTCTGGTATCTCGCTACGAAGATCCTTTGGGTCTTTGAGGAGCTCCCATAGTTTGGAGGGAGAATTGGTATCGCCTGCGAAGCGACATGCACTACCTACAATTGCGATAGGCTCATTAGACATGGTATCTAATTTGGGTTTTGATGTCTTCGTTAACAAATAATGTTGAATAAGTAGTGAAGAAAGTATGAAGATAACTCTAAGTGAATGCTTCTTTAAATCTAGGTTGTCGGCTGCGAGGGCAAAGTACTTAATTACATACTCAATGTATGTATGGCTTAGTTCCGTTCAAAGGAAGCTCGAATCCGACATTGTGGGACAACAAATAACCTTTCACAAATCTTGGTAAGAAACTCCTCAATTACATAGTGCGGTAAGTAGAAAGGCTTTGCCATCGATTTTTATAGTAACAACGTTTCTTGGTATATATATAACCAGGTTTATGACTTATTGTAAAGTTTTGTTTGCGCGACTTTAGTAACGAATTAGTAGGTACCGAACAAATTATCTAATAAACGGATAAGGAGAATATAGGAGTAGCTTCAAGTATCAATACAAATACGAAGCATCTAAATAGAACGCGACGGCACATTTTGTATAACGTAGGCTTAATTAAGCCAAAAAGGGGAGTAACTTTCTCCACTTATTATTGATACAGTTTGTACACAGATATTTCTCCCATTTTGTTCACTTCTTGGGGCCAACTTAACGACAAGATTATCGCTAAAAGTCGATACAGTAGCATATCTTCTCTAGTAAGAATCCATTCTCAAGAGATGCTTGGAATGTGGGGTATTCCCGCGGCAGTGACGTTGCTTTGCAGGGCAGAACCTGAATCATAGGCATGCAGTGACTTTCCGATACCACAATATGTACCGAACATCGATATACCGGCTGCCATCGGCACGGGCATAACTTGTCTCTCTATCACTGCAGGCTCCAAAAATGGTTCGGAATGTCATGTAATATGAATAAATTAGGTATACCGAATTTACTGTTGTAGTTCTGAAGGGATGGTTGAGGTGTTGCTAGGATTTTCGCTGTCACCTCGTACTGAACGTCCGGACGTACGTGATATCTCGGGGTGGATAATCCTGAGAAGGTGGCTAGGCAAGAAATAACCCATGCACGCGGATCATATCAAAACCCACTATATGAGGTTCTTTTTTGATAACTTTTATGCTGTGTCTTGGACAACTTTAATAAGCAGTTCATCTACGCGTTCTATTGGCTAAAAAGGAATATATTAGCAAAGACGTATCGCATAGTAGTGGACCTATGCAGGGCGTCGATCTTATTGAACTGGCATGGTGCACTTTGAACCTAGAGCTCCAATAATCTGCCGCAGTCAGTGACGTGCAGTGCTGCCATTGAAACAGATAGGCTATCAAGCGCATCGTAGGGTCTCCTTGCTACTGTAGTCAAAACCCGACGCGGATGCCCAAGGTGTACTGGAGCAGATACCTACTTTTGGCCTCGTCTACACCAACATCCCCTCCGAGCCTCTGAGTCGAGTTTTGACGGTTTCATTTTGCTACAGTATCTTCAGCGATCGAAGGCCAAATCCAAAGAAAAGTTCTTGTACTAGGCTTTTTTTTCTTGCTTCATATTATATAATCTCTTACTATATGTCAGAAAGTATGGGGGCCAGACTCTCCAGTTTATGGACACAACATCACCCACCCACACCTACTTTCACTGAGAGAGACCTACCAGGTCTCGATGGAAAAGTTTACATCGTCAGCGGCTCCAATACCGGCGTTGGTAAAGAGTTGGCCCGTATATTGTATTCTAAAGATGCCAAGGTCTACATTGCAGCACGTTCCAAAACCAAAGCCGACGATGCAATACAAGACATCAAAGACTCAGAGCCTGCATCTAAGGGAGAACTGGTCTTTCTCCACCTAGACCTAGCAGATCTGACTACGATCAAGGCGTCTGCACAGCGCTTTCTCGATGCCGAAACAAAACTCCACGTTCTCTTCAATAATGCAGGTGTCATGGCTCCCGAAAAGATTCAACGGACACCACAAGGCTACGAATTGAACCTGGGCATCAACAATGTTGGAACATTCCTCTTCACCAAGCTCCTCACACCTATTTTAGTCTCATCCGCCAAGGTGGAACACTACAACCATGTTAGAGTGATTTGGCTTGCTTCAGCTGCACACGAGATGTTTGCTCCAACCAACTTTGGGATTACACTCGATAATTTGGACTACAAGAAAGATGTTGCTGGTCCCCAGAGGTATGCCCGCAGCAAGTCGGGTGCCTGGGCACTGGGTGTGGAATTTGCGAATCGACACAGGGCAGATGGTGTCATCAGTATTCCATTGAATCCAGGAAACCTTACCTCCGAACTCTTCCGGGACCAGAATTCCGTGATGAAGTTTGTGTCGGGGATGGTAGGATACCCTCCTATAAACGGAGCTTATACGGAATTGTTCGCAGGTTTGTCGCCTGAGGTGACAATTGAAAGGTCTGGAAGTTGGGGTAAGTAAAATTCAATCAAAGACCATCGTAGGCGATATTTTGGGTCTAACTTGTCTCTAGTCGTTCCCTTTGGTCGAATTTATCCAATTCGACAGGACCTACTCTCTGCAATGAAGAGTGAGGCTGAAGGTGGGAACGGTAGCTGTAAAAGGTTCTGGGAGTGGTGTGAGGAGCAAGTCAAACCATATCTATGAAAGCTTCACTTTCTCTCTTTGTGGCACCAGATTATCTTTGAACCATGCTGGGCTAAAAGCATGGACTGATTGGCCCCATTCCTTGAAATATACAATTTACTTAGAAGACTATTGTCCTTCAATCTTTTCTGGTTTAGTCACTGTTTCCAGGGCGCGTGAGATGCGCACGCAGAGTACATCCAAATTTCTTCACCGAGTCCTACAATAGCTCTTCTTAGCCAAAGGAGTATTAGAATAAGGCTTGAACAATTATAAATCAGCGATCTTCTCTAACAATTCCTAGTAACATATAATTCGTATATCTTAATATATTCTACAAAATCTAGCCCTTCTATCACTCTCACACAACCGTAGTTTTAACAACTCCTTCCAGCAGACTGCTCTGAGATAGTCCACTCAGAGACACCAGTCCCTTCAGTGGCAGCCCTCCACATACGAAGAGTGTTCAAGTCAGCAACCTTAGGCGTTCAAACCATCTCAGATGGAAAGAACTCAGAAACGCTTGCATGTAGAAAGAAAGTGAAGAAGGGCTGGAAGTGAGTGCAGATCACTTGAGAAGTGAGTTTGGCAGAATGGCAACTGTTTTTTCAACTACCACTGGCCTTGCAACCCAAGCTTTAAAATATGACCGCCAGCAGGGCAACAACTCATATGCATAATCCATGATCACTGCTGTTGCCACCTACCTCACTAGCCCATTTGAGAAAATTGAAGCTAGGTTCCTTTATCCCATATGGAAATGCAGAATAGTGAAACCGTCCCAGACTTCTGAACTCTTCATCGAGTTAGCCAACAAAGCACAAATTCCCATGTCTGAATGGTTCTTCGACTTTAAGGGGTTCATTACTACCAACCTCCACCTGCAGATGGCAAAAAAAAACAGTTTGAGGACTTTCATACCGCTTATTTCCTCCGTAGTCCTTGTCCCTTAGCGAGATGTTTTCGTGTTTGGTGAGCCCCTGATTCAAACGCGTTTCTTTTTACACATATATTTAGAGGATTTCACGGTCGGAGTTTTAGAATTGACGTGGTACTATATATAAATAAGACATTCCGAGCTTTATATAAGTTTCTCTTGACTTTTGGAGTTGGTTGAAATCCACTTTACGCGCCCTGGAAATATTCCTCGCGGGACAAGGATTACGGAGGAGATAATCAGGCAGGTGGCCAGCACTGAATTCGAGCCCCAAAGGTTTTGGATGTGCGTCTAGAGTATTTGCACATTGAGGCAAGAGTTTTTCAAAACATAAAGCTCATGCCAATACACCAGTATCAGAGAATAGCAAAGTGTTGTAAAAGCTCACCCCTATGGACCTGTGATTGAGAGAGACGCAGAGTAGTTATAAAGTACTTCATCCTGGAATGATAATCAAGTACATAGATCGGATACGCAGAGCCATGAAGTTCGGATCTCCACGCCTCAAAAGCACGAGCTATAACAACTAGTTCCATATTATAGATATCGCAATAAAATTCCATAGAGTTAAAAGTCCTCACCATGAAAATAACTGAGTATAAAACTATATCATTGCTGTCCTGGGACAAGATAGCGATAGAAACGTGATTAGAGGGGTTGTATTCTACGACAACCTCTTTTCCTGGGTCGAAGTTTTGAAGAACTAGTGCAGAACAAAAGCGTCCTTAAATATCTCAAATGCTAACTGACAAGCATCTGACCCAAAACACCTAACTCCATTCTTTGCAAGTACGTTAAGGGTTTAACGGTATAGCCAAATTTATTAATGAAGCGTCCGTAAAATTTTGCAAAACCAAGAAAAGCTTGTGCAACTACATCTTTTTTCTCGAATCAGGTTTTTTGTTCTAAACGACCTGATTACTTCTCCTATATACTAAAGCGTACATTTCCTTTCGTGGGCATGTACTCCCGAGGCGCTACCCTCTCCCCTACCCCCTGTATCAGGGGGGGGAAGGGGGTTGCTAACCGCCCCCTTCCCCCTCTACCGAGTATCCAGGCCCAATTCGTCTCTGGTACCTCCAAGGTGCTAGAGAGGAGCAACGTCGGACAGCTGTTTTTTGGTGGAACTGCAGAGGCAGTCGATACCTACCTAAATACGGCTCTTGACCGCGCTCCAGCGGATATCCTCCCCTCTCTTCGAACCCTCTGTAACCAAATCGCAACACTCTGCCTCGATTTTCAGCTTGCCTATACTTCCGGCGCCCCCCCTCCATCCGCTCAACAACACCGACTTCCTACCCCCCCCAGCCCCCTTACTAGAGACGACGCCTCACTGCCTTCTCCCCCTAAAAAATCTTCCTACGCACG